>JACXSJ010000890.1:0-141068 GCA_014851325.1 Pentalonia nigronervosa | reverse complement strand
AAAAACGTACCACGTCTGGGCATTAAAATAAAAATAATACCTATGTCATATATATATATAAATATTTTGTTAAGTGGCCAACTCAAAAAAGAAAGATTTGGTTTTCGCCCGTACAGATTATCATTCATCATAAACGAAAAATACATTTTGATTATCACTGTATGTGAGTGCGTATGATACGAGTCATACGGAACGACGAAATGCGTTCCGTTTAATTATAGGTACAAAATCGCCCTCTGTCGTAGCGTGGTTGGATATTATTCTCGATAACGTTCTAACTGAAGTTTATGTTAAAATTAATAAAAACATTGGACATTTAGGCAAGCAATACAAATTGTTTGAACATTTTGAAAAAATATACAGTAATGAAGCAACAAGAAATAAATTAATTAAGAATAACGCGATGCAATTCAAGTAGGCTTACGCGGTATGAAAATATTAAATCCATCATCCATTAGCCATAACTTTGATAAACAATACACATAGGTATTAAAAATATAATACTTGTATTGTGCTTTAATATGTGTATACGGATACAATAAATAATAATAATAATATATTCAGTATGCATTATTAGTTATTATCTACTTAGTATTAGGTATATTTATGGTTTGTAAAATGATGTCACATATCCGCCGTAATCTGTTGAATTACTACTCCCCCTCCCCTTCCACCACACACACAAAAGAAAGAAAACTAAATTGCAATATCAACAGAATTACACAACAATACATTATAAATAATAAGCGATAAATCAAAAAAAAAAAAAAATTACTTATTAGTTGACTAACATTTTTTTATACCTATATTATATTTATAATATCCACCATCAACTTAACCATCTACATGAGCCAGTACAGAAGAAATTTCGTTTGCCGTTGATTTGTTTTTTCGAAATTGGAGATGTCTGAATTAGACTGTTCTATCGTTGATCATTTTTCCATTACATGACATGTGACATGCATGATTGTCCGTCCAATGCTTTTACGTCGTATAATTGTAATCAATGATTTTCGCTATTCGTATTTTTATCCTGCAACTTACTTATTTTATTAATTTATTGTTTGTTTGAGACGTATTATTAAGCTTTTAGAAAAAGTACCTGTAAAACCATATAATTCACGGATCAGCGTATCACCGTGTCGTATTGAGTTAAATATATTCAACTTGTTGGTACATGCTAACAGCTATTTTTTTTTATAATGTAAATTATTTAAAGGACCAAGCACAAAGCACAAATGACCTGTTTCTTACTCAAAAGTACGCCTTACAGAAAAAACTCTTCCGCCTCGTAAAATGATCTGATTTCAAAAATTGTTTTTTTTTTTTTTTTTGAAAAAGAAACATTTTTTACAAGGCGCATTGGACTTGGATTTTCGAAATTCCATTTCAAAACTGTATAATACGACTTTTAATACAAAACAATTTTTACATGCTTCTGTTTTTTTTTTAATTATTTTTGTTTTAAACTACGAAATCAAAAATCAAAGTCCAATGCGCCTTGTCTCCTTTCTAACAAAAAAAAAAAAAAAAATGAATTAAATCAGACCACTACGAGGCGTGAGAATTTTTTCTGTAAAACCTGTTTTGAACAAATAATTACGAAGCACTGGTGGCGGAAATGAGAGGTAAAGACCTCTAGGCAGACCCATAACAAGATGGAGGGACTCAGTCACGAAGAATCTAAAAGTACTTCAAGAAAGGGTTCAGATAGACATGAGTGAAATAAGTTTGTGATGGCAGCGTTGGACCTCAATGGTCCCTTAAACTGTATATGATGATGATGATGATACAATGTTCATTGAATATATGGCAAAGTTGAGTAATTTTTAAAAACAGTCTGTCAAAGTTAAAAAACATAAAAAAATATATTTGTACTTATATTTGTTGCTTATTTTATGGTATTTAAACTTCAAATTAATTATGTTAAAAGTTTTAAAAAAAAAATTATTCTTGCGAGAAAAATATTCAAGAAAAAATTAAATATTTCGTTAAAAAAAAAACTATCTTACGATCTAAAATCAACGTACAGAAAACGCAACAAGTCCCGTTAATTTGTATACAGGAACTTAAAATTCTATATTAAAGTTCCTTGGGATGTAGGTATTTTTAAACATCATAATAAAAAAAAACATGTAAAAATTTTAAAGTGTAAATTGACGTTTCAGATCACTGCGCCGTTAGCATGTGTGCATGTGCAGCGCGTGCATAGATAGCCCGGTTCATCCCAAGGTTTATAGATACTAAGTATAGTTAGTATACTAGGTACTTAGTATACTTAAGTAGAAGTACTTAAGTATACTTAGTATCTATAAACCTTAGGTTCATCCGTCTACGACGACATTCATACTAATCATTATTGACGACTGACACAAATGCCACGCGTGGCCATATATTGCCTACATATTGCCCCTTAATGAAGACGCACGCACGAGCATGGCCCTTGAGAGACACCTTCCACAGCTCATCGTGAAACGTGATTTTTTTGAAAAATATTCTAGAACTGCGATTTGTCAAACCGTGCGGTTAACCAACGGTAACCGTGCTAATATCTTATCTATACCGCTTATACCGTATACCGAGTTCAATTCTGGTCGGACCGTTATCACGTTTCACGATGAGCCGTGAAGGCGCCTTTAAATGTGATTTAAATACCTATTGTCCTACTAAATACACGAAACACGACAGAACATTGTGAGTGGTGACCAATGCCGGAAAAACCCGGCGTGCAGAGCGTGCCGCGCACACGGGCTTCGAGGCTTACGCACATTTGAGGGACCCGCGGGCCCGGCTTTGAGCAAACACTACAAACTTTACTCTAAAACTTTTTGTAATTCTAATTATTTAACTAATTAAAAATTATAACCAACGAGTTTTACGTGCTTTTTTTTCAAATTGTGCACATAAAATAGGAAAAAAATAAGTAAAACATAAATAACACAAATAAAATAAATTATAAATTATTATAAAAACGGCAGTTTCTTTTTTTTTTTTTTTTAATTTGTTACTGAAAAGCGGAGATCCTAACATATATTAATTTCGTCTTTGATTATAAGTCGAATGTTGGCTTCTTCAACAAACAACGAAATAAATTACCTATATGCATTGATGGTTTATCAGAGTTTAGATTTTAAAATACTCGTTTACATTTGGGACTTGTGTGCACGAAGTGCATAAGAATGCGTTTGAATTATGTGCACAACATGTTGGATACACCAGACGTCGTGGTTTATTCAACAAAAATTTCAAAAGTCCCACTTCAAACGATTTAATCATACGTTTTTGGCAATGGGCCTCGATTTAAAAAAAAAAATAATAATAATAAATACTACTCGGGCCCCCAACAGAGTGGGCCAGTCCGACACCGCATACATGGGTAGGTGCCTAGAAAAATATTGAAGCGCCCACTGTCACACACGACGACCACTGTTTGGTGTTCAGTTGTGTTTCATTGTTTGACCTTTGAGGGCCTATTTTTTTATAAATGTTTAACATCTCAATGAATGGTCGCTGGTATTGGTATGTGTATATTATATATATATATATTTTAACGATTGTACCTTTTGATTATTGTGTACAGTATAATATTGACGTTTCTAGTATCGTCGATCAACTGTTTAGTGTTTAATATTAAACAAAATTAAATAAAAACAAATTCGATGGTCTATGACATTTACGTTCTACACTCTACTGTAACCAGAAACCGCTCGTTACCAAGTAGTAACGACGCGAGAATCTATTTTATTTTTCTATTTGCAAATTTATCTACCTTTCCTTACATCGTAAGAACACTAAATGTTAATTTTAAAGTATAGTGTACATAGTATTAAATTTATCTGTAGTCCGTAGATAAAATATATTTGTACGTAATATTTGAAATATTTATGAATATTTATGTGAGTTTAATGTCTATTCGTTATTTAATTAGTTGTAAGTCTTATATTTTATGATCTCGTTTATCATAGGTGATAGATATGACAATTATTATTTTTTGTTGACATTATAAAAATTAATTCTAAAATATTATATTTTATTTATAAATATATAATATACATACAAACAGAACTAAAACGTGTTTGAAAACCTAACAATTTTGGTACTTATATGTTGCGAGACTTGCAAAAAAAATTAATCTAGGAAGGGGCCCATATAATCACCGGACACAGGCTCTTTATTCTGCAGTTGCCGCACTGGCGTGAGTTGTGACCACGGTAACTGGAACCGCCGGTTAGGTAAAGTAACCGTGGTTCGGCGGTTGTACTGTTGTAGTATCTACCACGGAAAAAGAAATAACGGACTGGATTTTAGTCACGATTTAAAATAGTACTATCTTAAATCTTGTTTGCAGTGGACCTCAAATTGTTAAATACGTCGAACAAGAAATGAACGAGGGGATTCTTGATGGAAACTTTTCGAGTGTTAACGCCATCTAACGATTGTTGCTTGGGAATGTACCACAATTGTATACAGTTCGTAGTTTACAATTAAACCGCCGTACGCAACGTAGCAGTATAGTCCCGATTGCATAAAGAGCACCGGCGGGCAGCGATTCGTGTACGAGTGGAAGAGACATTTACGAACCGTCCTCTCGACTCTGTACCATCCACGCCAAGACGACGACAGTCCATTACAATATCTTTGTGGCGTGATGACGAATTCAAAATATAATATTTTGGCACAAAATCGATGCTTTAGAACAAAATAGTTAATTTTTGCGTGGTGAGTTATCGACATAATATTATAATGCGCGTACGAGCTCTTCGCTGGTTCTTTTACAGTTTTACACTTAGACGACAGTCACACACGCTAAAATGATAATTTCCTTCGCGTACTACCCACACACTATAACATATCAGCAGCAAGCGAATTAATAGAAAATTGCCTATATAGAGCTCCTCAAAAACGTATCCAATCCCTGAATATAATAATATTATTGTTGTACCGCGGAATTCAAATAGTTTTCGTTATATAGGCCACCAGAGCGGGCCGTACGTACCACAAGGAATAATCAAAACACCGCGTGGCTGTTTCGAATAACTTAAAATATAATATTATTACGAATTGCATATTAAATTGTAATAATATATCATTTATTAATTACGCTGTAAGCCTATTTGCTTACAAGCTTCAACGTTACAGTTATCGTTTCTGACACATTGGGTCATTGTAAAACAGTAACATATATTTACGCAATGCACATTCGTATATTAAAATATATAATTACCTACGACC
Source organism: Pentalonia nigronervosa (assembly GCA_014851325.1). Taxonomy (NCBI): domain Eukaryota; kingdom Metazoa; phylum Arthropoda; class Insecta; order Hemiptera; family Aphididae; genus Pentalonia; species Pentalonia nigronervosa. The sequence continues at coordinate 135,836 of JACXSJ010000890.1, read as the reverse complement.
ATCGATTTCATACATAATGTAATTATATCTACATATAATCAACGGCACTTCTCAATCTCGGACGATGCAATATAATCTATGACCGATATAATTACCCGCCAAATTTTTTAAGAATTAAACAATTTAATGCGAAGAGGATATTTATAATGTTTACACACTGAATGCATACAAACATGAACAAAGTATGGTGATCGGCGATCGTAAGTAACACGCGGATTTCTACGTAAATATAAAATACACTATACATAGGTACCTGCGTGTTTTATTAAGTTAAATTTGTCTGTTTTTACAGACGTCAAATACGTTTTAAAAGTCGTTGGTCCTTTATATAGATATCCATTCTATCGCTCAACAAATTAATTAGAAATCTACGTATAGTGTGTAAAAAAAAAATAAATAATTATACTATTATTGTATTACATAAGTAGGTACTTTAAGACGGCGCCGTTCTGGCACGGTTCACTTTGTCTTACAAACCGAACAACATGGCGTTAGAAAATGTCGTTGTGTACATAAAATATAATAATATATGTAAAAGTGTTATGTCCACACAAACAATATTTTTAAATTACAACAAAATAACTAAGATCGTTCTTTTTTGTTTAAATTTCCATTTTCGTCCAAATCTGAACTTAATTGTTTATATAAAAAAAAAAAACGTGTTGAAATAAGATTTTAGAATTTTTGGTTTTAGTATGAATTACTTATGACTTTTGAAAAACCTTATACTAAATTTTCAGTTTTTAATTACAAAATAACTTCCAAATTTTCGTGGTTTTGACGAATTTTGTCAACATTTGAACATCAAAATATACTTACAAAAAAAACCATGCCTATGTATTTTTAATATTTTTAAATAGCTATGATAATAACTTTTGGGAATCTCTTATTAAATTATCAATCTTTTTGACCGAGCGAAACATTTTTTTTAACATTTATAGAAAAAAACTGAAAATCGAAAATTTCTAAATGTTCATAGATAGCCCACAAAGAGTCAAAATATTTTTTAGATTTTAACAAGTATAGAAAATGCTAGTATAAATATTTGGTTTTACGTAAAAATTCTCGTTTTTTCTAATTCTTTTTCTCCAATTTTTAAAGGCATTTCATAGGTTTTTATTGATTGAATAACGAGTTGTGAACATTTTTAAATTGTAATATTTTAGATTGTTATTATTACTCGTGGGTATGCTATATTTGAATTCAGTGATAAATCATTGCTCGTAAAAATAATGATAAACGGCGTATGTGAACTGCACTGTGTCAGCCTCTATTTCTAAGGATATTTTCTAACTTATTCATATTACTGATCGTAATTTATTTTTCTATTAATAATATGGTAACTTGAACTATATAACAATTATTATAATATTATATCATACATTATTCTTATTTCTTACTGTGTTTTTAATGTTAATTCTTGGACGCACCGTAGCTCCGCACGAATAAAAATATTTTGTGAATTCGTAACTCCGTATGTACTGTATCTTTGCATCGTCGAAAAAACGAACGCACCGTATTTCTAAAAATATTTCGACACCAATATTATTGTTCGACAGACGATTAGTAACGGAATAAAATGAAAGGGACTTAATTATATTACTAATCATTCCTCTAAGTTCATAAAACTTGAAATAGCTACTAATGTAGTAGCAGCGTCGACTTTAACATGCAGACACAAAATTAATAAGAGATAGCATTTCTCATGAACGCATACAAAATTTACCTAAGCTTCCAAAATCAATTTTTAAAGTACATAAATATATTAATAATACTAGGCATATAACAGTTAAAGACGAATATTTTATTATAACAAATGACCCATTAGTGCATATAGTTATATTTTCATGTGATTCAAATTTAAATTTTTGTGTGATTCTCAGACCTTATACGCCGATGGTATTTAAATATTGTACAACATTTTTTTCAACAATTATTTAGTATTCACGCATATTGTAATGGAACTATAATTAAAAATGACCAACCTAAGGATACACGAATTAACAAAATTATTAATTACTTAGACAAAACATATATAAAGAAGAATGCAATAATTTCTCTCAGTATTTGGGCGAAGAAAAAAGCAACATTAGAGAAAAAAAACAAACAACTGTGAGTTTTTTGATGCCAAATTTGGCAATTTATTTACTTCAGCAAATTCAAATATTGCAATTTTTATTAAAAATTTATGAACTATGCACTATGCAGACAGATTCTTACATACAAATGAATTCTGCCAATAATAATGAAAGTAGGATAAGTAGAACACAACAAAAAACTAATATACAATATAAATAATAAAATAGAATTATATAACAATAATAAAATTGATAGATATAATTTTGTAAAAAATTTAGCTTCATTTTATAATATTTGACGAAAATTTTGAGTCCGGATGATCATATTTTCTTGAATACTTAATAATTGAGTTTAAGGCAGATATAGGGAGGTTGAAGATAAATTTATACGGTATCCCATTTGATCCTCGGCGACACTAATACATTTTGCTAAAACTCTGCTCATTTCAGCTAACCGATTTGGAGAGTTAAGTTTTGTCTGTTCGTCTAAGTAGGGATTGATGATGGATATAGAATGTTGGTCCCTCATATTTACGTTATTTTCGAAAAAGGTTACATTGTAGTTTTCATCAGAACTATAATGGCCGAAGAAGTCTCCTAAGAGATTAGATATTTCATCGGAATCGGTGTATAATTCTGTGTCTTTCATAATATGTATGTAATGGTTCTTGGAGTAGTCTAACTCTACGCCATATCAGAAATGAGTCAGCCTTAGTTCCCAAATTGGAAGAAAAAGTTTTCCAAGAGTCGGTCTTACTTCTTTTAACTAGATATAGAGTTTTAGTTCTGAGCTGTTTAAGTTTTATGAGGTCAAAAAGACTTTGAGATTTTGAATGTTTTGAGTGCTTTGTTCTTTTGTTTAATTGAGTCTTTTATTTCGTCATTTCGCCAAGAGACTTGATATTTTTTATACGAGTTAGAGGTTTTTCCTGTTGTGGGGTGTTAGATGCAGTATGGGGAGGGTTAGTGTCAGAGTCATCCGTCGTGATGGAGGGGGAAGCACGTGGATGTTTGCCTAATATAGTTGTGGGGAGCAAACAACATACCTCCTTGATTGTGGTGACGTTCTAGTTACTGCCATCGGAAGTTAAAAATGCGATAAGATACAAACGATAACACACCTGTGTATCGGTTGTGTGTATTTGATTGAAAATTAAAATAAAGGTTTTTCATTAGTATTTAATATAGTGTAACCAAAAAATCAAAAAAATATATATATATATTTACATGGTTGATTTTTATAAACATTTTGAATTTAAATTTGAACGAAATTAGATATTTAAATTAAAAATAACAACGTTAGTTATTTCGTTATAATTTAAAAATACTTTTCGTGAGTGCTTGAAACTTTTAAAGTATATTATTTTATTTTATACAATCAATGACATTTTAAAATGCAATGTTTTTTGCAAAAATTAATTATTTTAATAGCAATATTATCTTAAAATACACTTAAGTAGGTAGGCTAACAGACCATCTTCGCTCGGAATCATTTTTCGTATAAAATGATTTATATCATTGAATAAAAATTGAACACGTCCATAAAAGTCACCCACTCAACACCTACTATACAGTAAAGCAGTATCCACTTGCCGAACTTTTTATTATTACAAACTATTATTATTATAATAGGAACTGTGTATATTAAATTTAATTTTGTTTTCTTAACATAAAATAAGTAAAATGGAGTATGCAAATTGAATAACTATGAGTTATGATATTAAATTTAAGTATAATTTAAATTAATTATTTTATTTGATTACATTTTAAGGTACTATATAATATATACAGGGCGATTAACCAAGCATGCTGTTCATTTTTTTTATTCAATAATGTTGTTATTCAAAATCAGATTTTTGGAATTTTTAAATATAATTAAATACTAATAAAAGGTTCATAAAACAAGGTTTGGAAAATATGGGAACTATGTTGTTTTATAACTTAAGTTAGTAATTAATATGTATTTATCAACATTTATTTTTTGAAAGATGGTCCAAACTCCAAGCATAGGTACATAGTAAATATTGTATAAATTTTATAAATATTTTTTTTTTTTATTTTATATATTTAAGGACTTGTCCTTAAACTACTTTATCTTTAGTATAAATATTTTAATAATTGAGAAACTGCTTTTTTAAATATTGAAAAATGTTTCGAGAAATAACATTTTTAAAAAAATTATCCAATAAATAATTTATAGTAAAAAATTGGAAGATTAAAATTAAAAAAAAACTGATTTTGTAATACCACAGTGTTCTGTTTCCATAACTTTAGTACTACAATTTAAAGATTTTGAAAATATGATCGTAAAATATATTATATTTAAAAATGTTAAACACCAGAGTTTGAATAAATTAATTTAAAAATGGGGGTGATCATGTTTGATAAGTCCCCCTATATATAGTGTAATTGAGTATACATAAATATAAATATAATAATATAAATAGTCTTTGTAATACATTTTCATTTTAAAATATTTGTGATTAATCTTTTGGTTGTCATCAATCATCAATATATTTAATATATTATTTATCCACCTTGTAAAGGAAGATTACTAGGGACTGGTTTAAATAATGTGGAGAATTATAATATTACCAATAGTTTATTAATAATAATTATGCATTGACAATAAACAAAAATAAAGTTTTAACATTTATACAATTTTTAATTAGGTTCCTCAATAGTACTGCAATAGCCTCTCTATCATAAAATTCAGAAAAACTGTTTAAAGATAATATTTTATTTTCTGACATTCAATGCTATACAGTATATATCATGAACATCTCTTTCCTTTAGGCATATTAAATATTTTATAAATACAATTTAATTAAAATAAATTGTTATTCAAACGAAGTATAAAATATCAAAAATATTTTAATAACAATAATTTATAACAGAAAATAATGAAAAACACGTAAACTGTAAAAACTGTGAACATATTGAACATTATTGGTTTATCTAAGAATAATATACAAATAATTGTGGAAATTGTGATGAAAAAATGCAATTAAATTATTTATAGTACCTACATAATATTGCATACAGGTAAAATAACTTCCAAAGTCCCGGAGCATACACAAAAAGTTTTAAAAAATGACGAGGTAGTCAATACTTATTAAAGGATACACATACAGAAATATTTAAATAAGCTGTGTTAATGGACTAAAACTGTAAATTTTAAGTATAATATAGTAAATGTTATATCTGTCGAATAACCGTGGTAAAGAAACATACACATTTTATTTTAAGCAGATTAAATTTAATTATTTACATTTATATGTATAAAAGTATCTAACATATAGAATCTCGCAAGTATATATTGTTAGTTATAACACAATTATTTAATACTAAAAAATGTGCGACATGGGAAAATACAAAATTAGTACGCGCATTGTGTAATATACAATACCTACACTAATACATCTATTTATGCTTATAATTACATATGTTTGTTTATCTCACATAATATATAATGTATATGGTATATCGTTAAACAATTAAATGCATGTACAATTTATTAAAAATATATATTATAAATGTTATACAGGTACCATACCAGCAAACCAATAAAAGTTACCTATTGCTGTTTTAGTAGTAATAAATGAATTATCGACTTGTCACTCATTTAGTCATACATACGTCACACACACATACATACATACATACATATATACAAACATTATATATACATTTGTCCTGATAAAAGTAGAAAGCATTATTAAATTAATTGTATATAACAGCTTTTACACAACACGACACAGCTAAACAAATTATTTTGTTATCTCCCATTTACAAAGTTAGATAGGTATATCAGCTGTGTTTTAATACTAGGTTTATAATAATATGTGCATATATTGTAGTTCTATTATGATTTTTCATCTATCTTCATCTCCGGTCTTATACACACCGATGTCGGTCAGAGTTCAAAAAGATCAAAAAATAAAAACGGAAACACTATAAATCTTACCACGCGGCGATGATAACGACGATGTTGGAAGAAGAAAAACCCGTTCAATCTGATAACGGGTACGCTCTCAGCCCTTCTGCTAGGAACCACCTCGACAACACTCACTTTTATGCCGTCATAATAATAGTACGTAAAAAAAACAACAGAAAAATTCAGTATTTTTTATTCTTTATGGTATCATTAAAACGACAGTTATACATAAGCAAATACACACACAACATAAACTAGACAATAAATTTATAATTTCCGTGTGGTACATAGCTACGTTTAATTGATGCTGTAGTTTTTTAATAAGACGTCTAAAATATTATGTTTTATGTAACATTACTTGGACACACAACTATACACCAGTTCAGTACGTCTTAATAATACTATATATAGTTTGGTAGAAGGGTATTTTACTTTTATTATTACATACTACATAGGTATATTATAGTATATTATATAATATAATAGGTGTCTTTTGAAATTATAGCGTGTTCATAATGCAGAATGTATAAGGGCGTTGAGCTGCCGCTGAATTTTCACACACGATTGCGTCTACTATAAAGTAAAAATGGACAAGCATTGCAGATTGATACGTTATAACTACCTAATAATGAAACATTTTTCAGTACTTCGAACATAAGTGATTCGAAACTTTTGTCATACGTTTGAAATACGTCTTGTACTATATTGCTTAATTGCTTTTCAAAACTCTAGTATGAAATAAATAAAGTACGAAAATAAATCATATTATAAAAAATAATTAATAGAATTAATTCAATAAATAAACTCATAAATTTTAAAGCATTCATTTTAGAGTTATTGTAATACTAAGCTGCACAATTAAAGATAATACAAATCAGTTGACAACGTTCTATATAAATTATTTGGTAAGCTACCTAATTAATTCTTTCATTTAGTGTTTAACTTTCGTTAAAAATTAAAAAAAAATATATGAAATAAGAATATTACGAATCATTGGTGTATATAACCTATCTATAAATACTCTATATTTTCTCAAAAACGATCAATCTAAATATTTTAAAATATCATTCTATCATGATTATAGGCTATATTTAAATTGTATTAAATGCTTATACTATATATTGCACAGAAAGAGAGTTATTCTAATAAAAAAAACCACATACAAATTACCATCAGAATATCGCCGGTAAAATATCGCAAAACCAATATATCGCATGGGAAAAATATCACCAGTAAAATATAATAGCAATTTAATATTATAATATAATATAACTCGAATATAAATATAATAAGTATTTAATTATTAGTATAAAATAATATATAAAGTAATATATCATGTAGATGTATAAAATAAATATGTCAAATGTAGTACCAAAATTTAAAAATTATATGATACAAATAGGTAAATATATCAATATTAATGTAAGTAGATATTAAATACTTTTTTATGCTTTCAGCTCAACTGACTGCCTTTTTCATTTTATTTCTTGGCGTATTTGGATTCGCAAAATGCAAATCCCTATATGATAAATGATATATGCATATTAAAAAATATCAATAAAATATTAATATTTTTTTTCTATTTATAAAGATAATTAAAAAAACATATGTTTCAAATAATTATTTATAGTTATAAACAATAAAATTATAGGCATACGCTTTACACTAAAATCAGTACCATATTTTTCTTTCGTAAAAGCAAAAGCATTGTGTATTAATAAATTTATTTCTATTTCAATTTCTGTAACATTCAATATTTTAATGCCATTTAAAATAAAAAAATAATATCTCACAAGTTAAAATACAGAATCAGAACAGCAATAACATTAAAAGTGTTCAATGAATGCGAAACGGTTTAAAGTATTACAATATACAAATTATAAAATGAAAAACCCAAATGCTGGAATGCATTGTTGCTGCGATTATCAAATAATATAATATAGGTAATAGGTAGATAATATTAATTATGGTAAAATTAAATTCAATATATAGATGCGATTTAATAGCGTTAATATTTTTCCATGCCATAATTTACTGGCGATATTTTGTAGGCATGCTAGCATATACCTACTAATTAATTACTATAAAATCAATACCTATAATAGTAGGTTTTCAGTCAATATTATGAATATTAACGTGTACGAATTTAAAAAAGTAGGTAGTGCAGAAATAGTGTAGTTGTATACGTTGTTTTTGATAACTATTGTCATTTCTATACTCGAGTCTTGGATATTATAGTAAACTATAGTATTTTCGTGCACTAATACGTCGTAACTGTAAAAAATCTGAACGAAAAAAATGTGTAGTTCTTTTTTAACAATAAATGTTCCATTAAAGTTATATATGAAACATGTGTTACGTTTTTATAAGTTAGGAAAACTGGCGATGGCAGCGCGTCACGAACGATCCTCGGCGGACCATATTTTGCCAGTTATTTCTCATATGACATATAACGAACGACCCTCTGGCGATTTATATTTCACCTGTGTCGTCACCAGAGCCCTCCTATAGTTGCTCATTAATCATTTCACTCATGCTGGCCAGTGTGTGTGCGTTGTTTTTTTTTAGGTTTTTTATTAAAAATAATAATAATACGTACGTAATTTTGTAACTGTCCTTCACGCAGTCTTTATTTCATCATTAGTAGTCCCCTTCTGAATGGCAAAGGGATAAGATCAAACTGTACATCCACAGATGCACAAGGAAATTCCATACCATGCGGATAAAACGAGGAAATATATTGAATTACGGATATTCTTGTTTCCTGTTTATCATCCCCATACTGCATACACACAATAATATATGGACATGTCTATTTGACATATGCAAAATTCGAACGAATTACCCGTGAAATCACTTATTTTGAAATGATAAAAATATCGGTAATTTGTCTTTTTTTAACGCACCCTAGGGACAACATCGTCGCCAATTCCATCATGTATTAACTGTTTCGACAAAAATCAATGAGCCAACAAAAAAACATGTCTAATGTAAATTTGTTCTGTATTTATTTTTAGCTTTTATAATTGAAAAATTGCAGAATGCAGAAACTACCACTTTCGTATATGATCTTAATAAATAATTAGTCCTATAAGACTCAATGAGATATATTATATTTTAAAATTTAAATAACAAATAAATATAATATATTCCACTCTTATATAATTAATAAAATATTTACATTTAGGTACTATACAAAAAATAAACAATAATCGAGCCCACTCTTTCATATTATAATTTTGGTATAACAAAATATGTAAATTAAATAAATAATTAAAGTTACATTGAAATCAACTATGTTTAACATCAAATCAATTTAGATATTGTGTTTTTATATAAACACATTTGAAATTTAAACATAACATAATAAAATATAATAATAAATTATTATATTATACATTTTAGGTACATATTAAATTATTATTTATTAATACAAATTAATATCATTTTTACAATGCATATTTTAAAAATACCTTTATATATATACATCTATACTGCCTATAATAATAATTTATTTTTGAGTCTATAGTGCAAAGTGTATACATTCATATATAGAGTGTAAGCATTAGCTGATAATAAACGAATTATTAAGTAATTATTAATCAAGAAATAATAAAAAAAACCAAAATGTTAAGTATTGATGTCTTTCATTATAGTTACATATTATTGGCTATAAGCATCATAATTGTAGATTTTACGATTTGATGTGCTTAATGTTGACAGTGATCCTTTAACCCTCCCGAAGGGAGTATGCGTTGGGTACATTTCATACTTGAATGATTACATTATGCAACAGGATAATAATGAAAGAATAGCAAACCGTATGGCTAACACATTTCGATACATTCACAGCCGTGAAATGATAAAAAAAAATTCTCAAATGTTTTGTGGTTTAGCGTTGAAGCGAATCGAGCTACCCCAAAGCATTTTTTTATTCACAAGACTAGATTTTTTGCACACTTTTTTACCCCTAAAAACACTTTAGTTATTGTTACTGAAATTCTTTTATATATAAAATTCACCGCTACCGGAAGGAAATACGTTTGAAACGTACAAAAAGGTCCTTATACCCAGATGCAATCCTATTACGATACGTGCTAATTCACAACTAAATATTCTAACTATAAGTACTCCATTTTTATATTATTATACATCGATCCAAATCGACACTTCCAGGTGGCACTATTGGGCAATCTTAACAATTAAATAATAAATAGGTAGGTATGTACATAAATTCATATTAAACTTCACTACAGTACTTACTAAGTCTAAATACCTAATTATATATATTAGGCCTATATATACCTAAATACCTAAAAATCTATATTAGTAAAAATCAGTGTGTGTGTGTGTGTGTGCAGACGATTCACAGTCAAATCTAAAGTTCATCGCACACGTGGGTACTTTGGTATAATCCTATAAGAAGAGGATATGCACCTCAAAGACAAATTTTTAAATTTTGCATTGCAAAGTATGGATCATATGAGGAATTTTCGGCTCACGAAAAACGAATATTTTTTTTATCAGTGTAGGGATAATATTGATTAAATAAAATAGTTCTTATAACTATATATCATTTTAGACTATATTATATATTTGGTCAAAACTGTGTTAAAAATTCGCGAAGTTTACATTTATAACAGTGTTTGAGAAAGGGTAAATCTACTGGCATTATTAAACTCGTCAAGGGGCAATATCGTGCAGAAACTCCTATAATTAATGAATATATCTACTGAATAAAATCCAAGGCCTAAAACAGACGAGCCTAATGCAAATTCACAGTTTTAGATCGATTTTCATAAAGTATACCTCAAAAGATTCGAGAAGATCAGTAATGTCATATAGGCCATGCTCTTTATTTATTTCAAATGCAATGCAATACAAGGTTGACTTACTGATTTTAATGATTTTTGTACTGATTACTCATAGTAAAATAAATTACTTTAATAGCAATAATACCATAAAAATATATACTTAGTAATATAGACTAACTATCAGAATACTTTTTCGTATTCAATGATTTTATATATTTGAATTCAAATTTAACACATCCATTACAGTGGACTAACTCGACAACTACAATTGCATAGCAGAATAGTACCCACGTGCTCACCTTTTTTTAAATTGCTTTTGGACATATTTTAAATATACCCCTAAACTCGTTTTCGGCATAGGTACGCCGTTAAGTAGGTATCTGTTAACTGTTTTATATATAAATATATATATATATTTTGTTTTTTTGGTAACGTGAAAGTAATATTGTTATTTTTTTGATTGAAAAATAAAGTAATTTCATTACAATTTTATTTGATTAACGAGAAAGTGGTTTCTAATTTGTATCATAATATATTCCAAAAGAAATAACATTGTAAACTGATTCAACGTATATCTTAAACATATTTTTATAACTATTTTTAGGCAAAAAGTATTAAAATAAAACAAAATATAAGTTTAATATTTGTCGATAGTCAATACTGAACAGCATTGTTTCATAAAATCATGGGATTTGGGTACGAATAAACGTCCGTCGTCTTTTACATCTGGCTGACGGGTATGGGTATCTATTGTTAAGTAGGATTATAATATTGAAGAACCCTTTGCGTAATGTTCCATAATCCTTGCTATAGTCTGCAGTAGTTGGGGTTTACTCACAATCTCACATCAGCAACAATTTCCACTTCATTGGTCATTATCTCATATATCTAGGTAACCATTATTGTGAAGTAACCCGTACGAAGCCTTCTGCATTTCTGATGTGTTTTGAAAAACTTTTCACAGTACCTAATCAATGTGGAGGATGGCCCATACCGGCTGGGTAATAAATATTAATAAATATGATTGGGATAAAGACATACAGCAATAATAATGTAGTTAACTGCATAGTAATAACAACATAGTACATTATTACTGATCTAATATAATATTATTTAGTATAAATCAAATCAATTTGCTTGATTTATGTTTGATAACTACATATATTACAAATAAAACAGGTAATATATTAAGCTTGTACACGTTTTTATATAAAATAACTAGTAAACCATATTTACATTTCATCGAATTATTTTAGCAATAAAAAATGTAACCCCCGTCGTTCAGCATAATGTTGAGGGGTAATAGTTTAGAAATTAGTATTCAAGATACATTGCAATAACACTTTAAACAAATTATAAGTTATTATTACATCGACCATTATGGTGTGTTAAAAAGATTATGACTTATCATAGTATTCTTTAAATTATTACTATAATACCCATATTATTATAATTAGAAGAGGTTTATTGACTTATTGTTGCATGGATTATTTGTTTAAAAAAATTACAAATGTCAAGATAACTACTATTAGATATAGCTGTATAGGTTTATTATTTGAAATTCTAAGAATAAAAATCAAAAAATGTACATCAATTTATTTCAAAAAATATTTTACGTTTCAGTAATCTTTTCCTTCTTTTCAAAATGTTAAGTTTTAACACGATCGCTTATTAGTTATTATAATTTAATACGGTAAGACGTTGGTTATTATATACACTTTGAATATATTTTTAATTAGTTTTTAGTTTGTAGGGTGATACTTTACAACACTATTTTACTATCATTAATATTTCTGACACAAAGTCACTTTTAAAAGATAATTATTAATTCAAATAACATACAGGCATTTTATTTATTTTTTCTGTTTATGAATTCAAAACTTATGGTGGCATGTAAAAGTTGAACTTAATACTATTATTATTTATTGCTCTCTTAATTTAAATATCTAATTATTAGTCTGTTGTCCATAAATATAATTTATAAATGGGTTTATCAATTTTCAAATAGCATTAGAAACTGATATAACTCAATTTCTTGTGGTTCAAATTATATTATACTAGAGTTAGCCGTTTCTACAATTTATACGTCGTATACGGAACATTAATGTCTATAACAATCGAGGGGTGTATATATTTTATGGAACGATTTTGACCACATGATACACACTAATTGCTTGCTTTTACGACCACCTCGATAGAATTTGACCCCGGTGTATAGTGTCTTTATAGTGTGTGTATGCCAATATTATATGGATAACTGAACAATATTGTTGAAAATATAAATACTATAAGTATTGTTTTTAAAGGAAATGTATTATATTATGATAAAATATATTATGCCATGTATATATTATATCCATTACTTATGTTGGTATATTATTATAATATATACTCGTAAATCCGGTTGACGATTTACAGTTCTATTAATATTTAAGCGGTACTGATCGATCGTTGTTTTATTTATTGTGGACAGTATAGCACTTTTATCAGTACATTACATACAGACATTTACAGTGAAGAAATAATAGAGAAAATATGATGACAAAATATCCGCATGTACTCCGCGGGGCGTGTGATTCCCACAGCAATTTCGGTTGCATTTAAACGTTACGATGATTGATTCACCACATTTATAAATAATACAATTGGCATGTAAATAATATTTTAAAACCTATACCTATGTATTGATATAATAACTAATAAGTGCCTTGACAATAAGTTATTAACGACTAATATAAGCGACGACCGAATTGATAAAGTGCATTTTTGACAAGTGTCTTAAATTTCTATTAAATTATAATTATATAATAATTAAAATAGATTTCGTAAAGCTTATGCGTATTACGCACTGACTATAAATAGTACTATTGTCTAAAGTAGATGTTTTCGATACGATTTCCGAGGAAACGTAACAATACCACTGTTTATATTTTGATATAAAACTATATGTAATTCAATTTCCTGATAAATTATTATGTACCTAGGTACACATTATTATGTAATTCTTGTGTATATTATCACATACAATTAACGCGATTAATGTATTTTTACATTCATAAAACAACAAAATATATTTATAAATAACAACTACGGTTAGATGATTAATTAAAAAGTAAATTATATGAATTATTTATCATTACATATTCCTTCTGCCTATTAAAAAAAAATATCGTGTAGGAGAATATTTAAACAACATTGACCTATTTATCCGTGTGCATTTAATTTTTAGTCAAGTTACATATTTATTGGAATTATAACCATATATATTGGATGATGTTACGTGGTGTTTTTAACACGTTATCGAAATAGACAAATTATTACTACCTATGTTTTATTTATACAATATAATATATTATACATGTAGCTGTAGTCTGTAGCATACTAGCGCATATTGTTGATTAATCGAAAACGATTGCATTTTTTTTTATGGTTTCAGTGTATAGGTACCGATTAAAATGTATTCCTTTTTTAGCTATTGTGTAACATGTGTGCTTATTACATCATTTTAACACTATTAAAATTGACAAATTACGACTAAACGCGTATATACATATATAGTTATTTTTTAATTTTATGGTAGACATTGCGGTCTTGAAAGTTTTCTTTAAGTATCCATCATCCATGTCATATGTTGGCCAAGCATAATAATAATATTAGGTGGTATGTGTTAATATCATATTATTATCAGGGACGCTCAGAGGGGAGCAAGTTGTGCAAATGCGCCAAGAGAGAAAATATTTTTTAATAATTTTGACTTTTAAAATAAATAATAAGACATGAAAAATTCCTCCTTTGTTAATTTATTTCCATAACTATTGCCAAAACAATGAAATTTTGAGAAACTCTAGCACTTTAGTACTGACAAAGGTACAGCCACGAGAGGATAAATATACCATTATACCATAATAATATATCATATTATGCAATTGAGATTTTAATTTTACTGACGTTGACATCATGGCTTGTCCCCCCCCCCTAATGGCTCACACTAAAAGTATTTTGCACCTCGCGAACTAATTTTCCGAGGGCATCCCTGATCATTATCATCATCAGGGCTGGCCGGCTGGGATTTATATATAATAAAAAAACATAAATATGTACATATATATGTAATTAAAATGTCCAAAATATGTAGTAAAAAATAAGAAATATGTAATAAAAAAATAAAAAATATGAAAACCTAACCTAACCTAACCTAACAATTCATTGTTTAAAATGTTTAATCAATTCAAAGTAAGACATTGGCAAACCATTAAGTTTTTAAATTTTCAAAATTAAAACTACGACGATTTGGTCTTAACACTGATTGATATCTACTAAATGAACGATCCACATCACAAGATGCTATCGTTGCATACTTCATGGCTGTTATTTCATTAGGCGAAAAATTAGATAAATTTTACCGGGCAAGTTATTAATATTTAACCGATACTTTCAAGTTCCATGTTATACCTTTACCCTATAACCTGCTTATAAACTTACAACTTTTACGTGCAGGTATACTAACTATTATCGAAGTATAAATGTATAATAGTACTAAACCAGTAAACCGCCAATTTTTATTATATAAATTGACATATAAATTATTTTACTTTTTAGTATTATGACTGAAATGTACAAAATGTGTAAAATAATATAAAAATAAGTAAAATAAAATATTATCGTTTTCTATATAATTAATTTCTCATGTTTTAGTAAACATATGTATTTACATGTAAATCCCAGCCCCTAGTTATCATCAACAATTAATTAGCTTATCTGTTGTCGGTATACCTATGTACCAATGTGCAAAATGTAAATATATTGTGATATACATTTGATCCCGCCCGCCGAATGGATAATAAAGCGCAAGTACGGTGCAAATCATAATGCGCAAGCGCATCATTACGGTGGCAGGTGTACGTCATGCATATTATGATAATAATAATTATTAATTAATATGATCCGATTCCGGAGCGTTGGATAAATGTCTATTTGCACTATGACGGGAGAGAGACTGACCGGAATCTATCCGGAACTTGTCCGTACATGGAAAAAACATTGTTTCTGTATTTTGGATTATAAACATTCACATTACGACGGAACGGGCCAACAGGCCGTAGACGGGTGCTAAAAATATTCTTCGCGACGATTCTTTCACGGGTATCCGTCTGGGTACAGTACGGTTTGAATCTTAGTGGGAATGAGTCATCGGGCCGGTACGGGTAAAAACACATTTCGCTTTTGCATTTTGGTATTTTCTAGGTTCTTAATTATTAGTATATTACTATTAGTTGTCACTATAGTCAGACGTACCGTATATTAAGTCTTTAAGTTTGTAAAATTTAAAATGAACGCTGAAAAATTAATTGAATGTGTGTGAGCATACTTTGGGCTGCAAGATTTAAATGATAAAAAATATAGTGATAGCGCTTGGAAAGATCGAAATTGAAAAAGTATAATAGAAGAATTAAACCAATTAGGTATATTTAAAAAAATAATTAATACATACATAATATACTATACCTATTGTAATTAAGTATTTAGTTCATATAATTTAATACCAATAGTATACTTAAATAACGTATATTACAAAATTACATTTTTAAAATTTAAATCAAATTATTAAATTGATTTCTTTATTTTATTATCATTTATAACTCAGTTTTTCTAATTCAATAGGTTTTTAATTTATAATATACTCCCCAGCGCTATTAACAATATAAAAAACACATATAACCCATCATACATTTGCCTACATATTCAAATCAAAATCTACACGCTACAATACCATAATACTTACTTCAAAATCAAATTCTTCTGGATTTCCGGACACTCTAACATAAAAGAGAACGAACTCGCTGATCTCGCAGCCAAAACTGCAATTATCTCTCCACTATCATCGTCTATACAAATTATTTCATTTAAGGACATACAAACGCTTATAACAAATAAATCTCAACTTAGATGGCACCAGAAATAGATATTTTACTGTACTAAATTAAATCATTTCAATCACATTTCCTATCGAAATTCACTGAAAATTTGAAGTCA
Source organism: Pentalonia nigronervosa (assembly GCA_014851325.1). NCBI lineage: Eukaryota > Metazoa > Arthropoda > Insecta > Hemiptera > Aphididae > Pentalonia > Pentalonia nigronervosa. The sequence goes on along the minus strand of JACXSJ010000890.1, from coordinate 118,974 downwards.
TATTAACTAGACTCAGAATCGGACACATGAAAATGTCCCACAACTTCCTAATAGCCAAGGAAGAATCCCCAATGTGCACATCTTGAGGAGTCCAAGTCACCATTAGCCACATCCTCACTGAATGCCGAATATACCACAATATCCGAACAACCTACTGCCTGCCCGAATCATTAGCCGAAATACTAAACAATCACCCTCAATCCATAGCCAACATCACCCAATTCATCACAGCCGCCAATCTTCAAACCAAAATTTAGTTAACACTTAGATTTAGTATGCAATATATGTAATTTATTTTATTTTTCTCTGTAAGCCCAATGGCCCATGCTGCCGAGGGTATATATATAATAATAAAAAATAATACTTAGGTACCTAGTTAGTTAATAGTTACTTATATTGAAGTATACGTCTTTATTTATGTATAAGATAAAAATCAAAATTAAATGAACTCATTTTGCCACGACACTGTTCCACTAGGGAAATTGAAAATATTTGTAAATAGCTCCTTCACATGAAATGTATCTTGACTCGCATTTCCGCCTTGAAAATTGTATATTATTTAGCATAGTTTCATAAAACAGTGTAACTTCAGTAACGTTGCGATTATATGAAGATTTGCCATCGTATATTTTTATAAAGTTGTGTAATACGCATTATGCTAGCACAATAAGATCGGCGTTTTCTGGGTTAGTTTGTATTCTCCTGTTAAATATTCGAAATTTTTGAGTTAAAATCCCGAACGCATTTTCAACGACTCTTCTCGTGCGGTAATGTCGATAATTATAAATCCTCTATTTTTCATTATTTTCTAATTATTTTCCAGAATAGGGTCGAAGTAGGTACCTAAGTTTTAAAAGGAAATGCTTCGTCGCCTAATATTATAAACAGAGCAATATATGGTGTTCGTGAAAGTGTAGAACTGTTTGTTTCAAGCATTTAACCTAATTTCGAGTGTTTAAGTATTCCATCATCGCTATTTTTTCCATGCATAACTACATATATTGCAATAAAATTATACAAGGCATCAACGAAAGCCAAAACTACAATGGAAAATGTTTTCTTGTAGTTAAAATACAATAATCCGTTATTGGGTGGGGCTTAGATAATTATATGTTTGCCATCCAAGGCTTCAATACAATTCGGAAAGTTTTCCAGAAATCTTCATCAATTTCCTTCCACTTGTTTTCTGTGGGTTCCGGCATAACTTCAGACATCAATTTTTCACAATGGCTCTACATGTATCGATAATAATCGTATAAACAATTGAATGACTCAGACGATAACTAAACAAAATGGTTTTTGAGAAGTCTCCAGTTGCCAACTATCTAATGAAAAATAATTTTTATATTAAAAAATTAAAATTTACATAACATTGGAGTAATGTACTCATTTTATGCAATAATAAATATTATATTTTGCAAGCCTGGGAAAGTAAGTGATAATTTTTAATTGAGTTAAGTTAATTTGATAGAACATTTTTAAAAAGTTTAAAGTTAATAGTTATCCTAAATCTTTTTGAACTGAGTTAATAGTTTTATGGAAACTTACGATTAACTTATTAACTTGGGTCAAATTGTTTTTAATATAAATAAAATATATCCAGAATATGATTTGAAATAATAAATATCATGAATATTATTGACAATACTGACTGTTTACAAAATATATAATCATTTTAATTAAATATGATCATAAGCTAATTCGTTTTATTTTGAAAACTTAAAGTAATAACTTATTAGTTATTTGTATCATTTTATACCATTATGACGAAAATATTTTATAATAATATTATAAACATCATATGTTATTGAGAATTGTATATTTCGTACCTATATCATATAAGTATATATTTTTATATACATGCAATATTATTCATTATTAATTAATTAATATTAAAGCATGCCCGCTGTATGCTACATTATGGTGTGATGGTGTATACGTATTTAAATTGATTTTTATTGAACAATCCTATTTAATGGAACAATAACTACCTAAATTTAATCAAATTTGTAATTTCTTATTTTAATAATGCTCATCCAATATGCATATGTAATAATTTTATTACTTAATTATTTATAAATTCATTTAACTTGGATTTGATTCAAAATAACTCGTTATTTATTAAGTTTATATCAATAAAAATCAGTTAAGTTACAAATTATAATTGTTTATCTCGTTTATGAAAAGGTTTGATATTTTGTAATTAATAGTCAAACTATACTAATAAAAATTGTTCTCAAAAACATTTATTATAATTTTTTTCTGTTGTAAATATTTTAGATTTTCAACTTTGGGTATTAGTTTAACAAATAATAAAAAGCAATTTTTTTAGCTTCAGCATGTAGAGCAAGATGGATAAATATTGTTTTTAGTTTCACCATCCGATTAGTGATAAAATGCTTACGGTTTGTACTTTGTGGCATGTTTTTCTTTATAAAAGTAAATATTTTTCAGGAAATGTAAATATTTTTTATGAATTTTGAAGATAGTAAAAACTTAATCTTATAGACGACAGAATTAATTTTAATTAATTGTTTTTTAATTTAATTTAACAAGTTCATTTTTTTTAAATATATAAAATGTTACTTACCATTGATTTGATAGTTTTTATTATTTATATGATTAAATGTTTTTAAGTTCTATAAAATAAATAAATAACAACCAAACCACTTTCAAATTAATTTATTTCTTGTATTACTTAAAAAATCATAAAAATAAAACATAAATGTGTTTATTATAAAACAGACTAAGCCACAACTACACACCACAAACTATTATATGCATTCTATGGACATAAATTTTTTTTACCAAAAAAATAAAACTTAGTTGATATTGTAAATTGCCCCCCCCCTCACCCCCAGTATATGCTATAACATCTAGAAAATCTTAGTTTTGACGTTAAAGTTTAATAAATGCCAATCCGTATAAAAAATGTTTTTTATTTTTAATTAAGAAATCGTTTATTTTTTGACATTTTATATTGCATAATAGTTATGATTATTGACCTAGAAAAAAATCCAGAGGTAGGTAGGTACCTGCAGTACTTGCCACCGCCCCTGTGGACGCCCTTGGATATATATACATATATGTTTAATTTAATAATAAGATAAATAGCATAATACAGTAGTTACAAAATCCGTTCCGTCGTAATGTGAATAGACTTTAAGGGTGCAAGGGAGTTGGTACCTAAATGTTTTATGGCGTGTAAAAATGAATAAATACCTACTACTATAGTTGTAGTACCTAACAATAATGTCGTTAATACGATAAAACTATATCGTATTATACCTCGTCACACTCATAATAAATTCACTCGAGACGAACACGAGACGTCGGACGACGACGACGACGACGAACGCGCGCCGAGTGTCGACGACACGATGCACAACAGGTAAACCGCAACGGACTCGGGTTTTAGGCATAGAACGCAGTTATGATGACGGTGACGAGACTAATAATAATAATAATAATCGGCACCTCTGCGGATAGTATTAATAATTATAGCAACATTACGTAATGCAATAATGCTATTATTATATTATTATTATTATTATTGTTGTTGTTGTTGTTGTTGTTACGTGCGTTGGGCGTTCGGCAATGAAGGCGGAGCGACGGTACGCGGTGGTGGTGGACCGCCGGTGAACGCCCATCGGGTCGCAGATACGCGGTACGTATTATACGCGCGCCGGCCACCGGCACACGGCCGTATATCATCAATGACGCGTCGCTGCCGTCCGTATCAGCTGCACCGGTCCGTCTGTCTGTCCGTCCGTGGTCCGTCCGCGCGCTCGTCTCTCGCGTCTTCGTGTCGTAGCGATCGAATATTTTTGTTACCGCGGCGGTCCGCCGTCGTCTCGCCGGTTTTTCCGCCGCCAGTGCTCGACCGGAATTTTCCAAACAAACCGTTCAAAAATGCACACGCAACCGTCGGCGACAGCGTCGCGTGGCTCGGTGCTGCGTTTTTGGGTTTAATATTTTTTTCGAGTCGTCGTCTCGTGCTCACGGTGCGCGTGACCTTTTTTTTTTTTTTCCTTTATCGAAGTTACGGCACACGAATCAAATAATAATTACCGTCGCGTACCTTTGTCGCGCGGCGAAACGCCATGACGCGCCGTCGATGTCGGTTTTTGGTGCGATAATATCCGCAGTTAACGAGTGCCGTTGCGTTTATCCGACATTTGATTTTGTCGTACCTATATATATATTACTACCGGCGGTACAATATCGTTCGAATAATATTGTTGCGCGCGAGGCACCGTCATGCACGTCGAGTTGGACGGCGGCGGCGGCGGCGGCGGCGGAGGTGGCGGCGGTGCGTCTCCGTGGGCTGCTGCCGCGGTACTCGGCCACCACCACCATCATCACCATCATCATCGTCCCGCCGTCGACACCGATCACCACCACCTCCACCACCACCACAATCATCTACACCCCTCCGCGGTGGCCGCCGCCGCTGCTGCAAACGGTTTTCACCCTGCTCATCCCGCCCACACGCCGATGGATCTGCACGTGCCGCAGCCCTTTCCGTACTATAGGTAGGTCCAAACCGCAGTTAATAATACGCCATCGTCGTTTCATACGGTATTCCGCGAGATTTAAGTTTCGGTTACCAGTGACCGAGGTATAAAACGCAATTTCGGTTCCCGCCGTTTAGGGTTATTTGGTTTCTAAAATAATTTTAACGAGGCTTCCAGTTCCAAAAACCCGTCGCTTTTGGTTACGCTTACCGCTGCCGTTCCGACCCCCGCCGACACTAGCCTTTTGTTACCGCGGTATATAGGTAATACCGTTGCAGTTATACGAATAATTATTGTAATAATAGTATATGCACACGCATTTCTGTACGCGATTCTTATATAAACGAGTAAAAAATATCGTTGAAGTGGACGGTACCACAATATTATAGTTCGTTATGTTTCCGCTAGGTACACGTAAAACATTATATTATTATAAACCTAGCTTTTTGCATTCCATGTTATTTGCGTTAATCTATCCATATACTAGCATAGGTACTTTTATAATGCGAGAATAAATTAATAGGTCCTTTATATAATATTATTGTTTCTAGAAATATGTTAAAAATTCGGGGAATAAACGTTAATAATGTCATTCGATGAACAATATAATGAATAAAATACAATATATATTAAAAAAACAAAGAATGTTTTTACATTTTATGATATTAAGATGTGGACGTATATCTAAAGTTGAGGCTGTAATATTAAACCCAGAAAGGGTTTCTTAGTAATATTATTGTAATGTTTACCCACTAAACGCTTACACTTTAAATGTAGGTTAGCTGCCAAAATAGTTAAAACTTTTAAATTAAGTAGACATATATACCTATAAGGGAGTTTACCAATTTCGCTCAAAATGTCGTTTTATATTTATTTTTATTTTTCTACCAATTGTGATCAAAATATTTAAAGTCGATGGACCAGTTATGCTCAGTAATTTTAATACAGATAGACTAATAGCGCTAAACGGTGGCCGTTGGTAATTTATATTTTAAATATATAAAAATAATATTTATTATATTCAGTACGATTTTAGTCACTTTACTTTAATAAAATAAAAATAAACAACAATGAATACTTATTGAAGAATAAATAATTAGGATTTTGAAATTCCATTAAATGCATTTTTTTGAAATATTTAATTTATGTAAAAAATAAAATATATTGTGTATTCTATCTAAAATTATATAGTCATAAACTTATGAGAACATTTTTAAAAGTTAGTTTATTGTATTGAATAATAATAAATAATAGTCAATAGATTGATAAGTGATAAGTGATAACCGATAATATAATACCATTTACCTAATTATACCTAATTTATAACCATTTACATAATAATTCGTGAACCATAGATGATAAGTCGTTCATTATCGATGTTTTCTGTTTTTTGTGTGTAATCAATAATCATTTCCAATCATCTATTACCGAATACGTAAAAAAAAAATATATTTATATTTTCAATTTTGAAATATTTCAAATTTAGGACTCGACATATAGTATAATTAAAATTGTACACATATAATAGGTATATAATTGTGTCACCTCCACAGTATCCTAAATTGTAATGTGTTTTGTCTTGGTTTTGTTTTAAACTGATTTGGCCGTTGATTGTATTAATAATTAGTGACAGTAGTGTATTTAGGCCATAGCCAGGTACGTCCAGAGGAGCTTTAGTACATTTATCACGCCATTAATAAAATAAACTAAAAAATTATTTATTTTTAATTATACAAAGGTTCAAAAGTTAATTTTTATATTATTGTTTAAAATACATTTATAAATAATAAAACAAATGTTGTCATTGTCATATTTTTTTTTTATTGTAGCATTAGACTCTTCACTTTTTTTAGTATCACTATTTAATAATTTAATATCTGTGTTTAAAGGTCACCAAGTTTCACTCTACGCCAATGACTAACTATATTGAAAACTTACTTTCGTCTCGGAGTATCATTAATGTGCATGCTTATGTATATTGGTTATAATGACGTTCGATAAAATTCTTCGATATTGTTATAGAAGATTGGCTGTATATCAAATATTAATATTTTATATTCAAGAATATTCATTTTTTTTTTTTTTAGTTATTGATGGTTTTTTTTTTTTGATTCGAAAAAGCGATTAATAATAATAATAATTTATACAAAATATAAAATAATATTAGATCCACCAGAAACATCAATAAATAAAAAAACAAAACTAATTTGTGTATTATCATGAATTTATGACTGATCTTTGGCGTAGTATTAAGTGGACTTTCGCGTACCATAGTTTGGTGGCCTTGAATCTAAAAGTTAAATTTAAACATTTTTGTGTTTGTGAGTATTTCAATAATGGCGGGAATTCGATTTGCAAAGTGTCATAGGTGTCTCTAGAATTGAATTGTTAAATGGACTATAGTTCTTAAAAATCAAATTTAAAAATAAGCCTCCCTTGCCCATATCACAAATGCAGCTCATACACTAACCGTTAAAAATGTTAATAACTTTGTTATAGTTCATATCGGCTTGCAACAAATCTACAAAAACGTATTAATATAATTACCGGAGCATCCTATCTAGTAGTTTTCCATGTCTATGATTATAACACATAGCACATATTATAACGATACGGGTATAATCAGTATTAGTAAGTCACCGTTTTTGATTGGCCTTCCACCGAAGCTTCTTGCAAAACATTCAATAATTTGAAATACTATCCTATTTTAAAATAAATATACTTTTATTCGTGCATCAACAAATTGTAGTAACCTCGAACGTAAAATAATATTATGGATACAGTTTATTAATCACATTGAATCTATTTAACACGTTATATTATTATATTTTATATGGTACACAGAATGATATAACTATGGCTTTTAGCAACACGACTCACAAGTTGATTTTTATAAGTCACTGTTTACAAATATTAGACGGACATTTTTTGAATATCAATAATCACTTACAAACCAATAATTATTAATTTGTGGCGACACGGTTATATATCCTGGTTTTTGCGTGGACATGGAATACATTTCAGAGGGGGCTGAACTATTTTTAAGGAGAGTTAGTAAATCCCTCTAGTTAGGCCGATTAATAACATTTCAATATGTTATACACACTCGGCTACTATATATTTTTGGTGTAAAACGAATTTCTTAAAAATCATTCCTATCGAATGTATACGATGAGGAATAAAATCCTTTTTATATTTCATCTTTAGAATCCAAAAACTGTGATCTGATAAGTAACATCAAATGTGCAGTTAAAATAAGCGGAGAGCAAAAACATAAATAATGATTTCATTTTAAGGCATGTTCAGAGGGAAATTATTAATTGTTGTTATGGATTTTGAATAGAACGAAAACGCTTTCAGTTTTACACTTTTACGTAATAATTATAATAATGCATTTCGTATATTAGTCAGAGAATCTATTATATTGAAATTTACTTAAGATTACGTACGTATTATAATATCCTACAAATCCATGATTTAAAACACACGGCTCAATACGTGGTATAATTTTAAGTAGTAACTACATTATATTTTTGAACCGTGTTCACATCTTGTATTTGATGATACAGTATACGATTGATAGAATGTACGTAATTTTTATAGAAAATGCTCTAAAATAATTAGTTTAACATTTCAAAAACAAATAGTTATGTACTCATACACGTATTACACGTCCTCAAACAAAGACGCATTTTAATGTTATATGTAATTTATAGATTATTTATATGTATATCGTATTATTATTTGACATTTTTTGCTCAACATTTTTTTTCGTATACAAAACACGATGTCCTTTATTTTTAAAAGACTCTCAAATAACTCCTAAAACTATCCTTTATTGTTGCTTAATAGCTACTATATAGTCTATAGTCGATATATATACTTTATAATACTGATTATATAATAATTTGCGCTGTCCATAATCATATAGGTAGTAATATTGTTTGGAGCTGAAATTTATTTTACTTGTAAGTAAACATGTATTAACGTCGTCCTTACATGCAATTATATTTAATAAAAAAAAAAAAAAACACTGTAAATCTGGATACCTATTGACAAAGAGAATATAGCTTTTACGATAGGAATAATGTCTCACTAAAAAAAATTTAATAACAATTATTAACTGTCGTATGAAATATAGTGATGTGTTTTATCTATATAGTTGACAATGCAATTGTAAACAATAAATTGTTTTAAATAATATGTATATGAAATCAACGACGGAAATGGAAACCAGTCACGGGAAAGAAGTTCGTAAATTGGATGGACAAATACAGCAGCCATCGGGTATAATATTATATACTCGTACCTATAAGGTAACCACTATAGCCACTCATACGATCTATGCCGGTAAACAATTTATCAAAATATGTTCATCTTTAAAACACACATTTATAAAAATAGTACGGAAAGAATATAATATTTTAATTCAAGCCATATGTATAATAGATTATAATAACACATTATAATGTAATTGATTGTAATAATCGTTTAAGAATAAAAATTAACCACGATAAGTCAAAACAAAAAAATGTTTTGTTATTTAATTAAAATATAACAGCCGATGATTATTTCTGAAGTTTAATCGTCGACAGTTTTCAATTATTGCAGTTGTATTATAATAGTAACATAAATTGTAAGTACTGTAATATTTTATCTAACATTATTGTACATCTGTGTTGAACTTAATTTTTTTAATTTGTAACTATTTGTAACCTCATATTTTTCAAGCAACAGATAATTTCTCAATGAGAGTCCAACATTACACAGCCCCCCTCAACTCTACGAAATCGTCCAAAACCATATGTAACTTATAAAATTTAATTCGTAACTATTTCATTTAATGAAATATTTTACCATCAAATATGATAAACAGGTATATAATAATTATTGTTTTTGTTATGTACCAGCCATTGATATATTTTTTTATTAGATATGGCATTTTTACATTTTTGTATACTAAGTTATTTATTATAAATTATTAATTAAAAATGTCTTTTAAAAAAAATTATATATTTATACCTCTTAGCTGCATTTGGTTTTGTCCTCACATATAAATTATGATATTATCATATAATATACTTATATGATAAATGTTTAAATACGCCATAAAATCAATTTTTACTACTTGTAACCTAGTACTTACCATTCATTATAATTAAATAGAAGAAAATTAGTTATAAAGTAAATTAAAGTAAAGTAAATATTTCTTTGTATTATTAAAATGATGAATTTAAATTTTTTTTTTTTGATATTTTTAATGTTTTTGGATAAACGAGTGTTTCGTGGCCACTACCAAACATAAATTTAAAGGCATTTTTTAGTACTCGTTTTCAAACTTTTTTGGGATTCTTTAGGCATTCAAATTCCAGCCCTAGTCATAACTCTGGTACAGTAAGGTTACAAATTGTAAAAAGTCGGTTACAAATTAAAAGGAAAACGATAAATTTAATTTGAATTGATTTGTTTAAAGGGGGGGGGGAGGTTCCCGTGAAATTAGCCCCTCATTGAGAAACCAGTTTTAACTTATAAACGACGAAGATACAAATTCTAAAATGTTGATTACAAATAGTTACAAATTAAAAAAATAAGGTTACAAATATTTTTGAAATTGTGTGATGAAGTGGGGAAGGGGGTGCTAACTTCACACACGTAAATTTGACTAAGCAATAGATTAAAGCTTTATCTAAACATTATAAGAATTATTTGCCACATATTACGCCATAGTTCATGTAGAACACGTCTTATTAGATGCTGTCTAGTTAATTTGTCTACATATGTGTTTAATTTAAACGGAAACCGGTTTATTTTTATACCATAACTTCGAAATATTACATGCGCTGCACCGTAAAAACGTCATATCACATAATAATAGATAGGAAAAAACTAATAATTATTTTTTTATAATCATAATATCACCTAAAAGCAATATGTAGACGATACACAAGGAACCGCCTACTAGGTAATAGGGCTGGTGAGTATTTTCTCATTACAAACCAATGTGGGAGCAAAGGAACATAAAAAAGTATCAAAATTATTGGGTTGCGGTCGCTCTAATGTCCTTGATGACCTTCGAAGGGATATTGGAATATGCTTTTCTTATTCGAATCGAAGTTATTATGTTTTTTTTTTTTTTATTTTGAAAATAAATATATATGACGTATATAATATAATATATGTCATTGTGGTTTGTAATATGGATTTAGGGCCTATTTACCGAAAGTTAAAATATACCGAAATTCGTTATAAAAAGAAATAATAAAATAGGGGATTTGGGTTTCTTATGAGATCTATCTATGTAATCTCTGTTTAAAATCATAAATTGTGTTCGATGTAAGTATTAAAGTATCCAATATGTATACTACCACACATTTGAAAAATTGTATTTGTGTGAGTTAAAAAAGTGTATATAGGTTATATAGGTGTCTATTTTTAATCAACTTATAATAAGTACATATTATAAATAGTTACTAGTTTTTGTATTAGGTTTTAACATAACAAGTGAGGAATATTGATACTTCATAAGAGTTATTTTCCAACTAATTATAATTTAGTATTCATTTCGAGTAAAATATTTATAAATTTGCAAACAATTTTTTATATTATTTTTATGTTTCCTTAATTTGACGTTACCAAGTATTTACTTTTTTGTAACTAAAAAATATTGAACAAATTTGATAATTTTTTCAGTAGATGAAGAAAAATTTACTTTTTTGAAAACTCATACAAAAATGAGTTTAACAATTGTTAAACAATATAACAATTGTTATACTCAATTAACTCGTCTCATCAACCATACACATATGATACATAAATTGAAGTCTTGAGCAGTCAGCGATTTGATTAAATTAATTCGGCAATGACCTGATTGTTAAAATATATCATTTTTAATAATACGAATAAAAATATTATAAAATAAAAATACTATTAGAATACTATGGACTAACATTTATCTAATTATATTTAATTACCGTTGATGGGCATAGTGTATTTTAAAGAAATTTTTAATTACACTCGTAGCATATACGAGGTTGAATAGATAAATATAATATAAAATGATAGTTTAATGTGAAAAAGGTAATCATGTTTTTCTCTTTATTCCATAAAAATATGTATATGTTATGTAAATGATGATCCATCATTGACTATAAAATATGTAATCTCAGCTGAATTTAACGGTAGTAAACTTGGTATAATTAAGATTTATTGTAACTAAAATAGCTAAACAATAATTGAACATTTTACCCGAATAAGTAAACAAGTCAGTTAAGCAGTGATTTAATATAACAATTTAACGTTTATAGAAATCATCGTAACCGTAAAATAATATCCAAACCACAAGTCGTTAATATTATTTCTTAATAATCAAAGGAATTAATTGGTAGTGAACATACACACATATACAATTTTTTTTTTTATCTATGTAGGTATATGTTCTATCGTATAAATCCGTACGCGTTTAATAAATTATTGGTTTTATGCAAAACGGTACCTATTGACATATTTATCTAAATAGTTGTATTTCTTCACAGCATATTATAGTGTAGGTACCGCCCGTCTATAAATCGTTGACAAGTATTTATCTCCTACATATTATTCCATATCGTCTAGGCGCAGAGAAAAATTATTATTTTTGGACTCGTGCTACCGCTGTCACTGTATATATACGCTAAAGATTGACAAGCTTTGCCCGTTGACAGGTAGTCGCTCCACATTCCAGCATATTTATGCGCTCTTTGTTCCTGCAGCATCGAGCCGAGCACCACTCTCATTCACAAACGGAAACGCAGCCAAAGAGAAATATAAGAATGAAAAAACAAAATAAAAGTATAAAAAAATATGCACACACACACACACACACACACACACACTCACGTCGATACGATGTCTTTACAAATACCAATAATTGACTACATTAGAGTCAAAACTCGAGGTTCCTCTCCGTATTGGAAACGGTCATTGTTCAATGAAAACCGATTCAATAAACTCGGTTATATGAATAATAATATATGTTGGATCGACTGAAATCGCTGCCGAGACATTGCAGCGTTTGTCGTAAATCGTTCATTCGTTCATGCATAGGGTCGTTGTCTGTGGGTATATAGCCTATAAAACGTGTAAGTAGTATATGTGGTCTACAAATATAGAGGTGCACGAACGGGCAATATTATAATCAATATACCTATACTCATATAGCGGCATTTATTTTGGAAACAATTTGTAGAAATTACCAACCGCGGTAACATGCCTGATAATATGATTGCATATAATTTACTTTATTTTGGTTTTGAAAAATTAATTTTGGTCTAATTATTTTTGCACTATCTGATAGTTATCGACGAAAATACACGATTATTTTTTTGTTATTATCACGTCATAATATTTATAATACATTCTCAATAGTGACTTTTTTAATAAACCAAAGTCATATTTTACAATATGTATTTTTCAAAAATATAGAAGAATAAAAAAGACAAATAATATAATATTATGGTTTTATTTTTCATACATTACTCGTTAGCTGATTATCTCATTAACACGTTACAGTTTGAATCGGAATTTTAGTATATTCTAAATTGATTATTGAACCAATAAAAACAGTTGAAAGTATTAAGAAAAAGAATGTTTAATCTAATATCATAATAAGTATAATAACACCAACAATGCGTTTAATGAATTCAGTATATTACCATAATGTTAGAATGTGGAAAAATTTTACAGAAATATAAAGAGTTTTAATAAGTAGGTGTACAATTAGAAATTACTTAAATATTAGTACATATTTATGTGGATAACATATATTATTGTAGAATAACAATCAATATTTTTTATAAATCAATATAGTCAATACTGCAGTACGTCCGTATTTCAGTGGTTGGCAACTGGTCACGACTTCAATCTTCCCAACATTTGAACAATGCTGCTGAAATATAAAAAATATATATATAATAATATACACAAGTATATAAATTATAAATGTATATTTGAATAAAATTGCTATTATATTGTTATAACGAGTGAATTTGGAATAGAACTTAACGACTGTATAGGCCCAAGATCAAACACGTGTAATATCTACATTAAAGTATACGGTACATTTTTAAACGCTCGTTTATATAGAACACAACTCTCGTGTTGACATATTCATTGAGTCTAGAATCTAGATATAATCTATATAATATATAAATATAAATAAATAAACCTATAATCGTTTGAAATCGTGGATTTCGTCCCCTTTTGTCTTTATCTGATGATCAACCGTTGCCGGTAGGGTAATAACAATGATGATATTATTATTACTACCAGTTATCGCTTAGTCTTTTTTTTCTTTTTTCTTTCTTTTTTTTTTTTTTGTTATAAACTGAAAATTTATATTGCACTGGCGCGGGGTACCTGTTGAGAATAAAGTGCCACAGTGCTGTTTTGTTTATTTTCCTTTAGACTTCGAATGGATACGTGATGGTTTATGGAACGATGTGGTTATACTACACATGGGGTGGTATGAATTATTGTGGACCGGCCCGTCCAGTGTAGATATCATGTGACAAAATAATTATCATGAGATTCACATTAAAACAGAAAGAGAAATGCCGAATATTATTGTATATCTGATAATTTTTTTTTAAAGGAGAGAGAGGAAAAGATACTATATTATTATATATCTGATAAAGACAAAATAAATACGAATAATATACCATATGGGTGCATTTTATTCAGTGGTAGGTACCTATAAAAAGGTACTAGATTACCGGTTCAGCTACTGCGGATATATATATATAACGTTCGTGTCATAATTTAGAAGTAACATAATAACCTTGTAATTTTTTTATTGTAACGCTTTCGGTGTAATATACTTTTACTTAAATTCAAGAAAAAATAAACAATGAATAAAACATTATACGGAATTACAATAGGCATTTGAATAAATTATTTAAAACATTTTATTAAAAATAAACTTGTCCTGTTGTAACATAAACGCTATCACTGACATACTATAAAATATAATTATGTACTCATTTTAATAAGACAGAATAGCCAATACTATAATTAAATGTATTGACTAGGCCATAATATGAAATACTGAAGGCATATTAAAATTGAACATAAAAAATGAATTACATTAACGATTTGTTGAATAAATAGGTTGGTATTAAAATAAAAAAATAAATTATAAGTTGAGTATTGGGAAAACCATTGTGAGCACGCCAAATTCAAATTCAGATATCGTATGAGATCCTAATGAAATTGTAATTACATTTATATTACTCCTATCACATTATTATTATATTTTGTAGTCATATTGTTTAATGTATTCATAAACAAAATAATGCATCAATGTCTGTTTTGTAGGAGAATGAAAATATGAAACACATTGATATTAATTTAATTCGATAAGAATTTATTATTACGATCAAAAGGTTCCAAAGTTGGTGTTATGCGTTCTAAACATAAAAGTGCCGTGGACATTCCACATTATGCGTATTACCATTGAGTGTAGATAGTACAATAATAGTACAATAGTATTTAATAGCAAGCTATCTATACTCCTCAATGGAATTACTCGCCATAACATAATACGATATTTTAATATTATAATCTGTATATACGATGCTCAACTAAACCGCTATAGACGGGCGCACACGATAAAATAATATGCAATAAAATATATATACACGGTAATTCAAAATTTATATTACAGCCAATTAATTGATACAAAATAGAGAAAAATGTATGAACGAAAGTTTTTGATTTCGGAACATCTAAAACGATTCGTATATTTTATAATTTTTTACAATATTTAAGGGTGGTTTTGGGTAGTCTACTTTAGGAATGTATAAAAATGTTATATAATATCTCTCAAATATATAGAGTTTTGCATTAATTAATGTTGTTAGAGGACTTAAAATGTGTTAAAAAAATGTCTTCATATTATATGTTTACAAAAAAGTGTGTGTGTTTCCATTTAAGTTTCTAAAGTCGACCCTAATATATTGTTAAAAATTATATAAAATGTACAAAATATAATTTTAGACGTTTCTAAATCAAAAACATTTCGTGTTGTACATTTTTCTCTATTTCGAGTCGATAAATCGGCTGTGAGATAAATTTTGAATCGCTCTGTACTAGTGATCAGCGTGGTCCGCTCTATATCAGTCCGGTCCTAGCGTATAAAAATTGTCGACTCGTCGGTATAGTCCAGTTGAATATTTGGAAGTAATTCGGTCTAGTCCCGGTTCAGATAAATTATTTTTGGTTCGGTTTGGTCCGGATCGATCCGGTTCGTGTAACGGTCCTTGTGATCTATTAAAGTTATTGCTTTTGCAATATGCGTAACAGTAAACGAAAAACACCAACTACAGGGGCAATTGTATTATAGGTATTTATATTTATATAATTTTATTATACTGAATGACCATAATAACGGTCCGATCCGGACTTGTACAAACTGCAGAGCCATACAGCCCGGACCAAATTTTTTTCAGATCGTACCATCAGTCCAGACCTGGTCTACTTTATTAAATTAATTGACCAGTCTAAAAAAAAAAAATGTAGCCGTCAGTTCGGTCCTTTGTTAAAATTTTAAGTCCGGTCCGGTCCCTAAAATTACGGACTACCCAAAGTACTGCCCCGTACATATGTCAACGGTTTTTGCTAGGAGGACTATTAGCGATGCGGCGGCGGTGTATAAAGTGTTTTATTATTAATCCGGAGCAATTTGAGCGTCGTCGTCGGGAAAACGAACACGGGACACACGCTATATGATAGAGACGTGCGGCGGCGGGAGCAGCGTCGTCGTCGTCGTCGTGGGGATTATTATTAGACGTCGTAAATAATATTTGAGCGACGGTGACGATGGCGGCGGCGCGGGGATGAATGTGTGCGTATATGACGATGCTTCTGTACGGTGGTGCACGTCGGGTGATTGTCGAAAGTCAGCTGGAGCACTACAGCAGACCCAGCGCCGGGTTAAAGGGGACGGTCGACTCTAATAAACCCGACACGAATTCCACACAAATCATCCGCAGCTTTTCCGAGCGCGGGGCATTACAGCGAAAAGCTTTTTAAATATATATATATATACATACGTACAAACGCACACGCGCGAAAACGTATGGAACGACCACGGATGTCGAACGGGAACGGCGCGGGGGAGATACGCGACCGAAAGCCGCGCGTATTGTCACCCGATACTAGACGGACTTACACCCTTCGATGCGCATATATATGAGTGTTATATGGACAAAAGTCTTTGATTTATTGACGCGAAATGAACAACGACCGTCGCCACTCTTCGAATTCTTCAATGTCCCCGTCGACATTTCAATAATAAAACGGGTGGCGACGGTATATCATCATCGTATGACGCAGCCGGCCAAAGGCGTCCGGGGTTTATCGTCGTCGTCGTTTTAACAAATTTTATTAATCGTCGAATTTTTCATATTATACATTTTTTTCTCTCCCGCGTGTTAAAGTTATCGATTTATGGCTTATCTATCGTGGGCGGGGTGGGTTTGCCGACATCGCGGTTTAAGTGCGTTTGGCTTGCAGCAGCACTCTTCCGAGTGTACATAATACCAATAAACGTTTTATAAATGTTTATCATTAACTTTCAATGTTAAAAAAGAAAATAATATATTTTTAGTAACATTGACAAAACTTAGTAGGTAATTATATATCGATAAAAATGTAATGTTTGAAAATATTTATTGTCAGCAATATACTTTTCTATTATAGTATAAAACAGAAAATTAAAAAAAAAAATAGCTATAAAAATAATTATGTATAAAGTTTTTCAAATGGACAATTGTCAGTTTCAACAATAATAATGAGGATCACGAGTTCTATACACTTACTATAATTTTAAATTAGATGTACCTGCCTTATTATATCCCAAATAAATCATTTGTTTAACTCATAACAAAAATAACGAGCGTTTATTTTGAAAACCTAAATCACACATGCGACATCATAGTTTATAATACAAACAACTTTTTTGTTCCACTTATAATATGAAACAAAAGATAAATTAAATTTTTTCTATAATAAAAATAATAATAATACTTAGTTATAATGATTCTATTAGTGAATAATTTAACGATTATCTTATATATTAATATGAATAAATTATTGAAAATTATATTTAAAACCAGTTTTAATAAATAGGTACTTAATATATAAAATGTATATTATAATCAAATGCATTACAAAAATAAAATCTCAATATTTAATTAATATTATTATTATTAATAATTTGTTTTAGTAAAATCTACATAAAACTATAAAGTAAATTAACAAATAATCTTAAATAGGCAATAGTCAATGGGTATATTTTATTTTTTTTTTAAATATAATAATATTTTAATAGGTACTTATTACACAAATATTTTAATCAATCTATATATTTTTTTCATTACCATTTTGTAGTTTGTACTGCAGTTAAGCACAGTTCATGACAAGCTTTAGTTTTTATTACATAACAAACTTGGTATATTTATTCAAATAACTATATAACAGAATGATTTGTATAATATAACCTCTTAAGAAACTGTTGTTTAAAAATAGTTTTTTGTACACGTAATTGTTGGATCTATAACGGATTATTGCCTTGAACTATGGTAAAAAAAAAAATACGTCTTATTAAAATTAAATTATTGAGATTTTTATTTAAGTTGCTGACTGATGTAAAAAAATAAATAAATAGTAAATAATATAAAATATATTACTATCGAAAACAAATTGTTGAAAAAATTGATTCGTTGTTCGATGTAATAAGTAGGTAGGTAATGTGTATTATAAGTGCATACGAAACAAAATGTTTATTGGATATTTATATCTCATAAATCCAACTCATTATCACAAACATAAATGGCACATATTATATACAGGTCGATGCAGTAGGCATCATGTTCGTTTTAATTGAAATCTTGTGTCCAGACGTAACTATCGTGTTTTGTTGGTTAATTCTTTCATAGTAGTCGTGTACGGGTAATGGCATATATTGGAAATATTGTCGTCGAATGCCGATAAATTATTTCACACCAGTAGCTATTAAATTACGCAGTCAAATTCGCCAGGTTATATACAGAGTAACGTTTTTTTCTTCTTTATCAAGGACGTTTATTTGAGTTTCTTTTTTTCCCACTAAAGCCCGTGATTTTTCATTTATATACAACAATAATAAAAGAACAGAGTGCTGACTGGCAATTCTAGTATTTTTGGACTAAATTTAAAAAAAAATCTTTTATAGTTGCTTAAAACAACTATTTGACTTGTTTACATACACGCTTGTAATATTATAATAATGTTTACATTTAATCGATCGTAGACACAAAATAGGTAGATAATATTAAGATATCGATGACTAAAAGGCCAAAAGTCGTATGTCCAATTTTTCTCAAAATTATTTTATAATATCAATATCATAATTAAAACATGTTTTTATGATGATTTAATTTTTGTATTTTTAACGCAATATATATTCTTTTATTGCACGATTATAACAAATCCTAAATTAATCAGACTTATAATAAATATTTTATCGTAATCTAAATATTAAGCGAACAAATATAATAAGTCCGGACTTATTACTTTTGTACAAATAAATCATTTGTAATATTGAAAAACAAAAAGCTACAACACGAATTATTTGGTTTAAAATAATTGAAAATATTAAAACTGTTCTCCTGTAAAATTGAGTGTTTGTGACGTACAACTTTTGGTTTCTTTTAGCCATCGATATATATATACTGCTGCACGCATAGACCATATATACACATAAGAAAGCTGATGTGTATCAAGGAAACAGTTTTTTGGTCTTTAAATTTTATTCCACACTTGAACACAAAAATGGCCTTTGCTCCGATACATTAGACACCCCATAAAAGAACTTAGAAAGAACCGTTAACACACAGTTTAACACGCCGTAAACCATTACCTGATATTTTCAACCTAAAGATGGCCATTGGAAAAGTACAAACTTATCCTTACGATTCCACGCTATCGGTTTTTTATTTTAACCGTTCTATAACTTATTGTTTGGTTTTCAGAATAAATATGTAATCGTATGAAATATAACGACAAAATTAAAGACGGCCGAATATATTATCGTATTTAACATTTGTAGAATATACATAAGTAGGCACTTTATCTACATGAAGCAAAAGAAGTTTTTAAAATTTCTATACACACATATATGTATATAGGTACAGACGTACACAGCGTTATTATAAACCTCCAAACATTTTTATTGAAATGACATATAGGGCCATAGGGGTTAAACCACGCCTTACAGCAATTTTTGAACACACGTTAGCATTTTATAAAAAATTTAACCGCAATCGTATATTCAATCACGATCTAATGAGATAAATAAATGTTTATCATTGTATTTCAATGTAAAAAAATATATATTTTTTACTAACACTAACATAAATTAATAACTATATTGGTATTTGATATACGTGTGTATATATATATACTATACATATATAATATTTAAAAATATTATCCGACAGAAAAATAAGTTTACACCTACACAAATCGTATTAAAAAGTATGTATACCTATAGTACCTGTACAAAATTGTAAATTATTATTTTTACTATGCACTTACAAATGACAATTTAATGACGTGCCTATATACTTACTGTGCAGGTTGTTTTAGTGTGTAAAATTATACAAATTCCAAGTTTAATGAAATATTTGTCTGGATTTGTAAGCGTTAGTTTTAACGACTGTTTATGAACCGAATAAACTCGTCCTATGTATTTTTAATCTTATGCTTGTCACTATATCAGTTCATCAAAGCGTCAGGAAGACACAAATATGTCTCGGCCCATTGTATGATCAAACTAGGTGACCTCAAAAAATTTTAAAGTAAAAAAAAAAAAAAAACGTAGGTACACATTTCTTTCTGAATACTATTTTAACATGTCGATTGCCTACAGGCTTTTGGGTCCCACAAATGGTAATGTTACATAAATTGCATACCTCTTTCCGTTTTTTTTTTCTGACATAGAAAGACTGAAAAAAAATTGAGGATTATCAGCCGATTCTTTATTGGACTCGTGTCTAATGCAGTAATGCGTATGATGACTGTTGTCTGGTCATTGTTAATCCGATTCAATTTCAATTATGTCGCGTCACGGATTTTTAATTACTCCTGTCCGTACCTCGGATACAGATAATTAACACGATCAGGCCCTATTTGGGATGTCGTAAACCGGGGAAAAAAATAGGCAAGAAAAATTCGAGGTAAATAAGAAAATATAAGGAAGAAAAAAAAGATAGGTATAACGTTTTATAGCGTTTTGTATACATATACGTATAGCCATGACGGTTTTTTATCCAGACACGAAGCGAATAGACCATTACGGAAAAACGAGACTCGAAAACTGGTCCCAAGCAGACGCGTCTGTTTATAGGGCTTGTCCGTCCGTTGTTGTCAGTCCCGTATAATATCAGTGCCATTGCAGCATATTCTTAACTCCTCCGCCGCGGCGGCGTGTACACATCATCATCATATTATTATTATTAAGTATACGGCATTCGTGACAGAGTGCAGGAAGACCTGCATATAATTATTATAATATGCACACATTTACCTACACACGACGGCAGAAATCTTTCTTTAAATATTATTTACCTATATAGAATAATAATATATATATTTTTTTAAAATTAATTAATATAAGTTTACGTGCATCCCCTGTAAGCTAATATATTATTACGGCTAGTCCCTAAAAACGCGAAGTTGTTATATATGATGTGGCGTGAATTCGTTTGATGCAAAATATTATGTATAATATCGTATATTATACACGGTTTATTTTATACATCGATTTTAAAGCATGCAAATGAGACGAGCTAACATAAACTTTTGTTTGCAAATCTTCGCATAATTATTTATATATGATTATTATTAGCAGTCGGTAACAGCTATAAACGACCGACTCATAAGAGCTGATCTCGTGGAAGTAAAATCTTATAACCTTAATTAACGGCAGGACTTGCATACATCTAAAATGTATGACGGGAAATCGGAAGCCAAGTTTTGTACGCACTGTGGAAATAATATTATCGTGTGACGGGTATTTTAATTCGTCGTCGATATATTTCATTAACAATGAAAAAATGGTACAGACGCGGCCAATCAAAATGGTAACTGCAAACCACCACTGCAGTGCCGCGTGCACACTGATTTTCATTGCACATGCCAATTCATCGGGTCGCGTGCGTGTGCAACTGACTTGACTGATATTGTGTGACCGCTTCGCGTTTGTTGTAAACTCGCGCGTAAACACGTCGCATGATACCGCCCTGCAGTTTTCCAATGGCAGAATAATAATAATATCATAATCGCGATATGAATTTTTCGTGGCGGACGAGCGCGGTGGAAATTTTTTTTTTAACAACCGTTTTTTTTTTTTTTTTTTTTATCTCGTCGTCGATGCGTGACAGAATCGTTAAATTACAATGATTTTAACATAATGTGTTATTGTTGTGACGCTATTATAGCATTACAATACTATTATAAACATTATAATAATGATATAGGTCCGCGTGTTTGTGTGCGTGTAGCGCATAGGCATCGGCTAAGTAGCCTATGGATGTCGGTTCTGGGAAACCTATCCAAACCTATATATGATCGATTTCCTTACGACCGCCACGAAAATAATAATATTATTGATCGTGGATTTTAATATCGTAATGTCTGGCGAACAATAATATCTCTGAAGCAATGTTATTATTTATAACAATTATAATGATCTATTATAAAACGAAACATTATAATAATAATCACTTTCCACGTCGGAGTGAATTTGTTTCTATCGCGTTTGTACTGTAATACGTTTATGGGCAGTGGTAATGTACAGGTATTAGACTCTTTAAAATATACGGGATAATTAAAAATGAATTCAATTTATTCGTGTTATTTAATAAGCTAATGGATATTAGTACGTTTACATTACTTATAAAACTAGTTCATACATTTTTTTTAAATTTAAACTATAGAAATCATAAAATATTATAATTCAGTAACACCGCCTATTCGTTTTCAAAACTTTATTGATTTATTTAAATTTTGAGAATAATATAAAATAAATTTCATTAATGACTCAATTTAATTCTTAAGGATCTA
The DNA here is from genome assembly GCA_014851325.1 of Pentalonia nigronervosa. Classification (NCBI taxonomy): domain Eukaryota; kingdom Metazoa; phylum Arthropoda; class Insecta; order Hemiptera; family Aphididae; genus Pentalonia; species Pentalonia nigronervosa. Next base: position 96,316 of record JACXSJ010000890.1, on the reverse strand, counting down.
AGACAATGTTTAGCTATCAACACAGAATAATTCCTAAAAACCAAAGTATGCACTGTGCAGTTAGAAAATCGAAGTGTGCAGTTCCAGATGTACAATAGCATACCACCTAAGTCTATATTGTGTCTGTCTGTATTTAAGTTTAAACAGTAATCAAAAAACTAGTTTTTTTTTTTAATACCTACGCTACTATTAATGGCCATGGCTAGTTTTAAGGAATTTTCATTATATTAATTTATCAACTATCGATACAAGTAAATATTGATAATTATAAGTAAGTGCTGGTTAAAATTTTAAATATATTTGCATGCCAAAAGCGTAAAAAATAGTAGAACGATAATTTATTATAACGATTGTAACAATGTTATTAATTGTAATAGAAAATAATAAATATTTAAAAACTATAAAACAAATATACAGGTTAAGTCACCTAGAAAATTATTACATTTTTAAATACATTTAGAAGTTTAGGACACAATTTCAGATTGATCAATTTGAGCAATTGATTAAATACCTATATAATATACCTACTATTTATTGCTTGTATATTTTTTTCTCTCTAATAGGATAATATTCTTAAACTTATTTTTCTGCGACTGATACACCAAGACGAATTCAATTTAAAATATCGATTTTCGTGTTAAATACTTATTACTGTTTATACCTACTTATAGTCAATATTATACATATTATATGTATGTACCTATCTACATCGTTTCAGGTTAAAAAATCATAAGAACATAATTTCAATGAGAAATTTGAGAATATAATTCGCCTATTTACGAATATTATCCTCACGAAAATTGTCCTTTTTATGTGTTCCCGTGTAGAAAAAAATATATAATATCTTAGGTTATAGATAAATATTTTCAATAAATTCCGAACTGTATAAATTACGCAATCGTTTTTTTATAAGACCAAGAATTACCATAATAATTAATAAATAATATTCACAAAATATTGCTCAATTATTATGGATGGCGAATAATTTTAAAATATAATTGCGCAATTAAATATACAACCAGCATTCAACAAATATATTACCAAAATTATCCGTCGCCATGAAGAAATAATATAGGTGTTTAATGGGCAAATACGTACATGTCTGATCATTAATAATATATAATATGGTAGGAATATTGTGTTTGAAAACTGTTTTAACGGCACACACACGTCTATCATTTGGTTCGATCCTATAAACATATGCGCACATATACACATAAAATACGTCTATACCTGCAGTGTATACCTAACACGGAAGAGCATTTATTATCTCCAAAACGTACATCGGTAATTCCGTATCGTACACCTGCGTATCGGTCACGACGAGTAATGAAGGGAACCGTCGTCACGTATGTCGGGACGGGGAGGGAAGGGAAAAAAAAAACGAAAAAAAAAAAACAACAACGAAAAACAATGACTCCGTCCGAATGATTACAATAATCCACGATTCTATAATGTAGAGGTGGGAAATTCGGATTGTACGTACGGTAATAATTATTTACACCATTGTGCGATGTGTGAGTGTATAACTTCTATAATACGTCTGTCCTGGGTAATTTGCGGTCCTCCACAACCGATAATTACATTTTGTTCCTTTCATATTTTTTGGCTTCAGACTGCTGGACGCTGCAGCAGTGGTTTCCGACCGAAGGTGTTTGGAGGGCCCACCTCCACGAAAACGCACATCGCCGCCGTCATTATATTATACACATAATATACCCATACACGCATGATACACATTATCAAATATTTTTTCATTTCTTTTACCTCGATTCTGTTGCACACGAAATAATACAAATGTGTCGTATATAATACACTGTAAATGTATTTACAATATATGTATATATATAAACAGCCAAACAGGAGGTTTAGAGTCGAAAATATATATTTATGCCCATTGTTATTTTATCGCAATTTTTTTAATTAATTCAAATGATTGACGTATCTATTGAATGCTTTGGATTTACGCGACACGAGGTATTTTTAGATATAAAACGAGAATGTAAAAAAAGCAATGATACATTTGTCTTAACCTCTTCAAAATATAGTTTTGAAAATAATGTAATCTAGTAAAAAGAAAAATTCCATAAATAAAAAAACAAATTTAAATACTTAAAATATTGAATTTGAAATAAGTATCTATATTTTATTGATACAATATAGTAATATTTTGATTAATTTATTTTGCAAAATTATATTGCATTAGTAATTTTTTTTTCTATATCTATACAATTCAAAATATAATTTTATAATTGTAAATTTTATGATCTATTAACGATAAAAAATATTCTAATTTTCTGATTAATAATAGATATATGGTAAATATATTATGCACTGTATTTTAAAACGATGCAGATATAGATGATTATTATGACGTGAGGTAGGTATGGGTTCATCGCAATAATATTTATAACGCTTATCATTTAATTTTAAGTGTTACATTTTATTATTATCGATACGTCGCACTATTTTATAGTATTATTTGTGTATTTATAAGCAAACTATATACATAACTCTTGTGTCACTTTATATTTTATAAACAAATAATATTATATCCATAAATCAAAGAATATTCAAAACATGTGTAGCTTTGTCTTGTTCCACTGAAATTGCACTTTGCCGGAGCTTTAAAACTCGTTGGTAGTAACAGTGTGCTCATCTAACACCCCTCATATCGGATTTACTTGAGATTGTTTTTCTTCTGTAATGCAAATCACTCCGGGGGCGACGGCGGAGTGCATATTTCGAAAATATCAGAGGTGCTTATGAAAGAGAAAACCGCATGAATATATTATATATACCGCAGGCTGCGCAGCAAAGACGTCACTCTACTTACCCCAACCGTGCAATAAGAACGAAGTCTTCACTTTAATGGGATTAATTTTTAAAGCCGAAAAAAAATGACTTGAGGGTTTTTTTTTTTACACTCGCCGAAAAGCCTCCGAGGAATTGAGAGTAAACTGTGGTACCTACCGATTTTATACGATATGCACACTGCCGATATTATCCTTGTCCGCTATTGGAAAAGTTACAAAACCTTATTAGGCTTACGCTACCATGTTATACGACATTAATCCCTCAGGTAATTAACTTGATGAGAATATAGTTGTAAAACTATAATAAGGAATAATCGAGTTTTTATCGATGTAGGTCTGAAATAGTTTATTTTTGTCAAACACATATTTTATAATTTAGGAGTAACATGGATACTGCGATGACTACCTAGTGTGCCGTCGGTCCGTAGGTGTGCACTCTGAAATGTTGACAACATTTATAATTTTGTCGTCAACTTTTAGATCGCGTTGAGGTTAATATTTGTTGGCTCCGTTCAAATGTAATAAACTCGTACAATTACAACTTGAACTAAGACTTCGAGGTTTTATACAAACCAAGTGTATGCCATTGCGCGTAATTTAAAAATACCCGAATATTACCTTGGAACGGGAAGAATGCGTATCATTGAATCTGAACGGGATTTTGTTTTTAAAATAACATTAGTTGTGTCATTCGTTCTGTCCTGCGACAATATAATGTGTAGACTACACTATAGGTCTATTTTATCATATTTTATAAAACGTTGTAACATATTTTTATTTTATTCGAAATATTGTGTTTATAAATATTTGTGTTTGTACACTTTTAGTAGGTACATGTCAATATAACTTCTTACATTTATTTTTAAATTAAAACATTATTATACAGAATAATATTGGTCTTCGAATTCTACGATTCATCGAACACCAATCGTCACATTTCAATTTTTAAACGTCGACAGACATTCTTTACTGTTGTGGTTCACTCCGAACGTGGTCACGTCGTTGTATGCGTCCCCCGTGTAAGGCAAAACATTGTGTCCATTTTTTGATCAGCGCATCCAAATACGTAATACACGTATAGTGTTTGTGGTTGAAACAGCAGCGACGGGGAACAACATTCCCTCTCACATTCAAACAACGATTAAAACAATCGTTAAGGTCCATAACGCACACGTGGTGGACTCGGGCGTGTTACTAATTAATTTCCAAAGTTGTGTCGGATTTCCCTCGCCCTACCGCGCGTGTGCGATGTACGTATGAGTTGCGTTTGACACATGTCCGGAGTAACAACAATAATATTAAGATGTAGAGAGATTAACATCGATACAGTACGTAGGTAGGTGTATTATAATAATAACATCGTGTATTATATGAGTTATCGCGCAACCTGTTACGGTCGGTGCCGGCAGATTGTAATCGATGAACAATAAAAATAAATCGTCGGTTTGGACACCCGCGAGATTTTCAACAGATAACGGCACTACATGTGTGCGTGCACCAGGGTGTGTGTAATATCACTTCCATAACCCACCCCGAAATGTATGCGTGTAAACAGATAGGAAATATTACGCTCGGTATTTTCTCGGGCGACATGTGTTTACGGCTGTGGCAAGTGTTTCAAAGTATCTGCGATTTTTTTCCATACATTACACGTGTGCGCGAGAAAACGGGCCGAAAGTGAATTACAATTTCAATTTCAAAACCCCATCGAAGTGCGCCTATAAAGTATAAATATTCGCAATATCTCTGTCGGTTTTAAACTCTCGTTACCTATACTTATATCCTGCAGTGATGTAGTGCGAAGGGAACAATATTACCTATACGCGAGCATAAAAATATTTTATTATGCGGCGTTAAAAAACCCTGTGGTAGCTGTATGTCGGCCCACCATCACGAACAATATACAGTAGACGGCGTTTATGAGACTCGAGAATATAAGGTTCATTCGTCTATTATAGACTCGAAACCGCTTGGAACGGTCCAGACGATTGGATAATCAAATTCATTAAAAAAAAAATCGCTTATAATGAGATTCACCTCTTTGGTTATGGGACTCAAATTTCGTAAGAAAAATCGTAGAAAATAAACTTTTGTGTTGGTTATTCTACTGTTATTACTGGTTTCTAGTCATGTCATATACTATGCATATACAACAAATTTTATCCCATTTTAAATTTTTAAAAGTAAAGTAAAAGTGGGAATTCATATATATATATATTATATATAATATATATAATATATAAGTATTTTATTAATAATATGGTATGTGTGTACTAGATATTCATAATTATTTAATAATATCTAATATATAATTGGAAAAGTAGGTAGTAAAATAAACGTAATAATTAATTAAAATTTTTGTTCGTTTTTTTCCCACTTCGCCCATAAGATTCAATCGGTTTTAAGACTCACTTTGTGCAGTCGGGACCAGCACAAAGTAAGTCTTAAATAAGTGGCGTCTACTGTAATATAATATAGTGCCGACTGATATCAGCATCGGACTTTCTGCAGGCAAATTTCTCGACATGATACTATTACTACCTATACACAAAACGTGGAACGAAAACACGGTGAAAATAGTTTGTGATGATACACTCGGAACTGCAGTTAAGATTCGATTGTATTCGGCATAGTTCATCACTAAAATAGTATAAAAGAATCTCGTCCGGACTGTCCAACCGTGTGAAACAATTTAATCTGACCGCAGTCTTGTTCAAAAAGGTTTTCACCATATTATATTATCGAAGTTAGTCAAAATGAATCACCGGAAAGAATAAACTTATCATTACGAAGATTTAAATTTTTTTGTTATTATTATTATTAAAATATTAGTTATTGAAAAATGAAACCGGTTTTGTCGATTGGACATACGAAAATAATAGTATACAATATTTAATTAATATACCTACACGGTAATTTTTTTTAAACGTAGACACTAATTACTTTTGAATACATATTAATTCTTTCTTGGTTTTAATTGTGTACTTATTTTTTTTTTGAATTTCAAAATTATTATTACATCTCGATACAAACGATAACTCGTTAAATTTAATCAGTTAATCATTAATGAAAATATTAAATTTAATTAGTTTGTAATGTGTCTAATTCAATTTAGCATGTATATATATTATACACAACTTTTTTTCAAAAAAAAAAAATACACGCCAATAATAATTATTATTATATTCATTTCAGGTACAGAGATGAATCGCTGTGTTGGCCCGAGAGGTATGCATAATTTTTTTTTAGCTTAAATGTTATGCTAAGTCTTCTATTAAAAATAACTTCATATTATAGTAATATAAATATAAAAGATTTGAGCGTTTTAATAAAAAAAATTACGAACACAATCATAATAATATGGAATTTCGTGATTTTTTCCTTCCCTATCGTTTATTATGAAAATATTTGAGCTTTATTCAAAACGACCGGAATTTCATTTTGTCAGAAAATCTTCTGTGGGCGTCTAACGCTATAAAAAATACATTATACCATCGTTTTATAATCGTCTACAATATGGCTTCATCTGGATCCATTTTATTAAGTCATCCACTATAATATCAATTTAGCTTAAAATGATCAGGTAAGTTAGTTAACTATGAATTATTATTTTAATCATGTGAAAATGATTTTTATAATAAAAATATAAAATAATAAAATCGTACCGATGGCTACAAGTTAATAGTTGGTATATTTAAATTTATTATGTTGTTTCATAAAGTATAATTTTAAATCGTTATTATAAAATATTGGTATATTCTTCAATGTCACATAGGTACTTACCTACTTTGTATTGCAGTAATTAATTCTCTATACCTATATTTTTTTAATTTTACAAATAATGTGTATTTGATCACACATTTTTATAATTTAGACACTTTTCAATAATCATAGGTCCTTAAAAATAGAAAAATAAATATATTTTATTACAAAATATAGGTATACAATGTAAAAACTTCTGTAATGAAAATATGAAATATATTCTTTCTATAGAATGATCCTCACGGTTTTCAAACGTTAAATCAATCTTGACACAACTTGTAAATAATTTATTTATTACATTTCGATTTAAATTAAATATTATTTATATAATATATGTAAATACGCAGTTGTTTGCATATTTTTTTTTTTGCTTTCATTTTAATGTTTTCCATCGTTGAAGCAATGACTTATACCATATTTATGTATATATTATATACGCATTTGATTGTTCAATACGGAATACGAGTAGTTTCAGTCTATAGACTTAATTGATTAAAAACTACGGGAGTATAATATAAGTACAGCTTTCGATAGTGTTATAATTCTTTGCCGTTTGAGTTTATTCATTAGGTTGGGTTGGCGGTTATACCACCGCCAGGACCTGCTGCAGGATCGTGAGATTCGTATTATTTTCACCCGGCAAACCCAGCTTACTGCGAAAAGTAAAGACAAAACAAAATCCATCGGACGATAGTTGTAGTTGTTGTAATATTATTGCTATTGCATTATATTATTATTATTATTGTTTTAATATGCATTTCGGTTTCTGTCGGTTCTGGTTCAGCCGATAGAATAGTTATGTAAACTGGGCCCATGATTATCTTTTTTGTTGTAAACTCGGCCCGATAATTTTCAACAATAAACATATACGGACAAATAAATATATTCCGTCACAACCAAATCAAAAATAAATACGAACCGAAACATATATCAAAATCAAGTCTATCATGAACCATTTAAATTTCAAAATTCCAAAACTAAAAATAAAATAATTGTTAGAAATCGCGCTTAAAGAAAATAAAGAAATGAATACGTGAAAAATATAAAAAATTATTTTTACTTACATTTTTACACTTAAAATGTATATAATTTAATTCTGATACATCGAATTTTCATGCTTTTTAAAATTATAAAAATGAAAATAAAACAAAATAATTTTCGGAGCATAATGAGAATTGTCTCCTCTCATCCTGCAGTGTCTTCTAGATAATGCTAAATGGTTATCAAAAATGTTATAAGACAATTATTAATTATATATTATAGAAAAATCTGAGCATATTATTATTTTTACTCGGGCCGAATTTACTATACTACTATAGACATTTTTGACTTTTTTTTTCTTTTACAAACGTAGCTTACTACGAGAAATAAAAAAAAAAAATTAAATCCCATCGGACGATAGTAGTTGTTGTAATATTATTGCTATTACATTATATTATTATTGTTTTAATATGCATTTCGGTTTCTGCCGGTTCTGGTTCAGCCGATAGAATAATAATTATGTCGACAACGCGATGGGATCATCATTCGGGCGCGGGCGGGCGTGCGCCTATATTTATACTATATATAACCTATTGTGTATATTGTAATATTATAGTACGATATATATTATACACACGCATAAGATAATAATAATATTATATGCCATCGGAACACTGGTCACGTAATGAAATTAATAGAAAACAAACACCTGTAATGACGGATGGTTAAAAACGATTTTCCAAAACGAAACGCCCCGCTCCGGGGCAACGGTTTTTTCTTTTATTATTATCATTATTGTTATTTACTTATTTGTACGAAATGTGTGCACATCGGCGGAGATCACAATCGTACATAATATAGGCGGCGTTGTTTTCAAACAATTACACAATATTATTACGCTAGGTATGTACTTATACTTGAAAATTCCGTCCAACGGCCGAAGTCGAAAACTATTATACCATAGGAACGCCACAATAATAATAATATCTATAAGGGGGGGGGGCGTCATTAAACGAACGATACGTCATAATATTATTGCGTACGAGTATGGTTTAGTGTGGTACCACAGAATAAAATTAAAATAAAAATTACATTTTTAATAAAATAAAATATTTATTCTGTGGTAGTATCACCGTCATAACATTAACATTTACCTCACATTGCTGCATCCTTAACACGAAATGTACGGGAAATGTTGGTGATTGATGTTTTTTTTTGTTATTATTTGAACGTGTTGTATATCGTGTAAGCGCGTTTGTAAACCCGTACAATATATTTTTTTTTAAATGTACAATGCGCCTGTTATTATTACAATCGCTGGATTTCCAAGTCTTACTGCGGTTTACAGTTTTTCGTCCTAAACCGTACATTTTTTTTTTATTTTTTTTTCAAAAATAGTCATGCCAGACAAGCATCTGGTTTTCAAAATAATATTCGTAACGATTCGTGGTAGGTATATTTATCAGTGTCACGCACGGCGTTCAAAAATAATCGACAGAGAGAAAATTCTTTTACGCGATTATAATACAAATTTATAATCGTTGTTGATGGGAGTTTCAACCGGTGGTGTAAGATGACAAATGATTAAGCCATCCGTAATAACATTATATAATGAGACATCGGTTTTTCGTTACACGCTGGTACAATTATTCTTTATTTTTCAAAACTATTCAAGGATTTTTTTTTTTTTACCCTTGTTCCCTGTAACTAATTCTTTGTATACCAATAATCGTATGAAATCGATTGGAAAATTGGACGATTTAACTTGTATGTACTACATTTCCTCATATTTACCGGTGATAAATGACACAAACATGATTGTTGTTCTGTGTATTTAATTCTTTTTTTTATACGTTTATATTTGTATCCGACGTATACATATGTAGACGTCTTTATTACCTATTCAAGACACATTTTCCTATATTTTCAAATTTTCAACAGACGTTATACTTATATTTTATAATTTCACTAATTATAATAAATTGTAAAATATTTTATTCTTAATAAGTACCCCCAAATCGCTGACTAGAAAATAAAATTACAAATATATATAGTTATATTCTTACAGTTATGTTTTAAATAAATTTTAATTCAAAAATTGTAATGAGTACCTAATAATAACCATTCATCCATATCAATACATACTACAATAATTATTAATTTAGACAAATATCCAAGTTATGATTGAGTAGATCTTAAACTCACGTTATTCTTATGTACATATACATTTTTATTTTAATGATTTTATCAAAATTTTATGTACCTATTATAAAAATGAAGTAAATTATGTTTAGGTTTTATTATTTAAATTTGTTTAATCAATAATGTATAAAATCACAACTTAATTATTGTTCTTATCTTAATATATTTTTTTTAACATCCATTGAAAATCATCATTAAAATTAATTAATTCTATAGTAAACAAATCTTAGTCATTTATTTTTACTGGAAATTGTTTATCGCAATACTTAAATATATAAATCAATTAGTTAGTAAATATACATATACATTTAAAAGTTAGATTTGTTAATTATTTAAACTATATTATTCTACTTTTCTTAGCAAATCATATTAAAATTTATGATTTAGTCTATTATTTTATCAAATTATTAATTAAGTTAACAAAACATAAATAGATCAATGTAGTTAGGAGCTAGGAGGTTTTTTCAACACCTTAAAATCATTAATCATTAATATAGAGCATAATAAATGATAAATTATTGATATTATTTCTGTTTTTTTTCTTTTATGTATAATGACAACCAACAAGACAATAATATAAATTTAAAAATAATTAAACACAATAATATTACATTGATTAAAGATAATTCGATCACATATTATAACAAATCGGGTTTTCGATTCTTGAAAATGTACTAAACAGCCAATGGCTACGTTTTATATAGTCTGTTGATTTACAGTTAGATATATTTCGACGTTTGGTACTTACAATATTTATAGTAATATTGTCATGCATCGCGTAAACGGCAATGGTTATAATATGAAAATAAAAACTGTATACCTACCTAAATACAATAATAATTTTCATTTAAAATTTCCCATGATATCCCTTATAGTGTCCCCCATTTATATATACCGTTAACCGTATTCAATAAATAATCCCAAAACGAATACTAGATACTATTGCTGCGGTACATCTCCTGGTCCCTTTATATAAACAATCGTTTCTACAGGTAATTTCTATTGTCCGCTGCCAATCGTGAGTAATATTTATGTTTTGACAGTCTTAAATAAACATTACGAGATAATGTTGTTTTTATAGAGAGACCGGTACAATGGTCCCAACTCCCAGGATCAATGATTTATACGCTATCCGGTGCGTATTTTAACTCCTCTCCTATTGTCGTATTGACAGAAGCAATTGATTGTGGAAAATACAATTTTTACTCCGCCGATCGTAAACATTTAATTTCGTGTGGATTATAACAACATTTAAATAGATGTATGCTGTAGTATAATAATGATGCAAAGTTGTACCTACTATTATAATAATATTATAATATATTATGTACTACATAGGAAAACATCTAATGAACTAAACATCTTGTCCAGAGCTAAAAACAAAACAAAAATCAGTTATGCAAATATACCTCTCACTAGGGTTTTCATAATCTTCATTATTATGTTAAAAAAGAAATTTAAGTATACGCCTGAAACCGTTTTTTACATACAGTCATTAGTGCTGCAGTGCATTGGACATTTTGCCGAACCGTCACCTTTGTGCTTTATGGTAATTTTGTTTATTCTTTTCAAGTCAGTATTATATTATTCCATTGCATATTTGTTACATGAAGACCGTTCATATATGAACGTATACTTAATATTATATTTCTATAGGTACATCTCGGTATTACATAAACATTAGAATGCTATACTCGGTATGAGAAATCGAAAATAGTTTTTAGTATAAAACGGTATGCGGAACATATTTTCCATTCATCGTATGATAATATTATTATTGACGCTATTTGCATTCAACCTAATTCTAATGTAAATATTTGTAATGATCATACTGATACGGTTCACAGTTTGTTATGTAATTACAATAATGCTAAAATTATTACATTAGTGATTTTAATTTACCAGCTATTAAATGATCATTAAAAAGAGATGTAGCTATCTCTTATAAGTATGGTAACATCGAATCTGACGCATTAGCTAATTTTTCTTTTCTTAATCTTATACAATTTAATAGAATAAAAATCATAAAAATTCTATTTTAAACTTAATTCTTTCAAATGCGTTAAATATTGAAGTGGAATGTGAACTTTATGCATTGGTTCCAATAGATTATTTGTATCATCCAGCCTTACTAATTAAATTTCAAATAAATTCTATAATATTCAACCTTTGCATTTTAATTATACTATATATGATTATGTAAACTGTGATTATAATATTATTAGATCATCATTAACTACTATTAATTGAAATTGCGTCTTTCACAATTTCCAAATTAATGATGCCGTTAATGTGTTTTATATTATTTTTGAAATTATTGATAATCATTGCATTAAAAAAAATATTTTTTAATAATAAATACCCCATATGGTTTAGTGCGATGTTGAAGGATTTAATTTATAAGAAAAAAATTGACCACATGTTAATCAAGCAAACTACTTCCCAATTTAATTACAATACATTTTCTTTATTACGTGCAAAGTGCAAATTTCAATCCAAACTCGATTATAATTACTATATTTTTAACATTCAAAATTCTATTAAAACAAATCCTAAATTATTTTGGAAATTCTTTAATAATAAAAAATCGTGTCCGTCCCTTTTGAACACTATGATGCATGATAATGATTTATTTATCGGAGGTAAGAATATTGTTAATTGTTTCGTTCATTATTTTTCCAGCGTTTATGAATATCAAGTTATTTCAACCATAAATACTTTTCAGTTATCCGCCAAAAATAATTCAGTTAGAGTAAACCTTAACTCATATATTTTAAGCATTACAAACGTTCTAAACATGTTAGATAATATCACTAATAAAACGAGTTCTGGTCCTGACCTGATTTCTAGCTGCTTTTTTATTAACTATAAATTTATTTTAGCTATTCCTTTATTACGCTTATATAACTTATCTCTTTCTAATGGTTCTTTTCCATCTAATTGGAAAATTAGTTTTGTAAGGCCTTTAAAAAAAAAAAAATTAACTAATATAATTAACTATTGCCCTATTTCTATTATTTTAATTATTTCAAAATTATTTAAATACATAGTTTATGAAAAAATATATCCAGTACTTACATCGCTACTAATTAATGATCAACATGGTTTTTTAGGCAAATCAACAACGACAAATCTTTTAATTTTTCAAAAATATGTACTGGATATATTTGCATCTGTTTATCAAGTAGATGTTATTTTTACAGATTTTGCAAAGGCGTTTGACAAAGTCACCATATTCTTCCAAATAAGCTGTATTCTATTGGTATTCGTGACACTTTTTGTCTAAGTTGACTTCATACTTAACGGACAGAAAGCAAATTGTTAAATTAAAAATTTTTCACTCAGATCCTTTCAATATTTCTTCAGGCATTCCACAAGGATCTCACTTAGCCCTCGTTGTTATTTTTATTATTCATTAATGATTTAAATTTTCTTAATTTTAAAAAAAATATTTTTTGCAGATGACAGAAAAATTACATTCTGATTCAGTTCTCCTTCAAAACGATTTAAATACACTATTTGTTTGGTGTAATCAAAATAAACTGCCGTTAAATATTGATAAGTGTAAAGTGGTGTCTTTTACCAGGCTCGCTCTCCAATTATAAATGACTATACCATAGATAATATCATACTTCAAAGCGTTTTTGAAATTTTTGATTTGGACGTTACATTTGACACTACTCTTTCATTCAACAAACATTATATAAACATTACCAAAAAAACTACTATATACATTAGGATTCATAAATACTAAATAGGTCTTGTAAATATTTTACTACTTCCGATGCCCTAAAAATTCTATATTATTCTCTGGTGCGTTCTACTCTAGAATACAATTCTGTCATGTGGGCACCCTCCAGTGTTGTTCATATACAAAGTCTTGAAGTTATACAAAATCGATTTCTTCGATTTATTTTGTACAAATTTAATATCCCTCGTCAACCACGCTCAAATTATACACCGTTATTAACCGAATTAAATATGTCCAGTCTAGCTGAAAGGAGAAAAATTATTGATTTGAAATTTCTACATAAAATAGTAAATAGTTTTTTAAATTGTCCTGAATTACTCAGCTTCTTAAATTTTAATGTCTCTCATTGTCGAACTATATCTGCTAAAACGTTTTACAATCCACTTCAAAGAACTAATTATGCACTTGGTTCACCCATTAATAGATTAACGAAAGTAGCTAATGACGTCCAGGTAGATTTATTCTTTTGATTAGTTTTGTAATTATATTACTTGTCATTTAAAAATTATTTTTTCCATACATATTTTTTTTTTTTGCTTTTTGCTACTTATTATTATTATCCTCGATATTATATTATATTTTTGTATTGTTTTTATTATTATTTTTTTTTATATATATATTATACTGTTTACTGTCATTTATTTGAATAGATTTAAGTCCATAAATGTAACTATATAAATTGTTATTGGGTTTTATCCCATTTGAATTGATAAATAAATAAATAAATAACGAAAATAATGTAGTAGGAGGTAGAAGCTATAGTTTGGAAATATTTCTTAAAATACCTATAATACGCCATCGTAGACATAATTGTTCGATAATCTACAAACAATATCGTTTGTTTTTCGTGTGAAAATGATTTCAAATTTTTTTTGTATATAATATACGATTAGCGAAACGAGAGTATACCCACTACGAGACTATACGGGCAGGGGCTATATGAAATTTGCACGGATTAATGGTGCGATACGACGCTGCAATTATATGGTACGCGTGAGATTATAAGAACCGAACTGTGATGCAGGCAGTGCAGCACACATTGAATCACGCAGACAAAATATTTTTCAAAAACTGCTACCGCGCGAGTACACCGCCGTAAATGTATTGTTATTATGACGGTGCGTGTAGGTAGATGTAGGTACTAACAAAGTGGAAATACCTACCTACTGTTCGTGCAACGGTCGTCGATGGATGATGGGTTAGTGTCGGTTTGACGAGAGTAATGGCCAGCGGAGAGAAACGACCAAACGTGGACATGCCATGTCTGAGGGCGACATTGGAATACAATCGTTCAAATTAAAACGGTGAACGGAAGGTATGAAAAAGAGACAGAAAACAGAAAAAGAGGGGAAAATAAGAATGAAAAAAAATAATAATAATAAATAATCGCATAAAACAACGATCGTCGACCAACCTGCGTACGGCGATGGGGGAGAGGGGCGCAGTCGGAACGTCAACCCGGTGAGGCCTTTTACGGAATGAAATAATTGTATGTCCGGATTTGTGTATGTGTGCGTTTGTGCGCACGCGCGCGCGTACACGGTGTGCGAGTAGTTCGTCGTCGCAAATATCTGTATGGAAAATAATATCGTATGTAATAAATATCTGTAATGATATACATTTCGAATGGGTATCTGTTTATTTTTTTTTTCGAACAGAATAAACACTACTTTTAATCGTGCGGACAGCAAAAGAAGTCACCTGCGCACTCTCCTAAACACCGTCTCCCGCATTGATATTAATAATAATAAAAACGCATCGATTTCGTTTATCATTCCATTTTAGGTAGGTATAGTCATTTTAGGGCGTAGACTGCAACTACTAATTAATAATACTCGTCATGATATAACCTAAATAATATTAGCTTTTAAATCGACTAAATCGGGAGTCGAAACTAAAGTCACTTTTTATTTTGCTATATGTCAGTACAATTAATAACGCTTGGTATCTAAAACCAATAAATCGACGTTGAAGATTCGCAATAAATTAAACCTACATTTTTTGTTGTTGATAATTTTGATTTTCTTACGGTTTAATGTAAATCACTAATGTTTTATAAATTGATTAATGTATATTTCTCTAAGTATGCCTTATAAATGTATAAAAATCAGGGATTGAAACCGTTTCAAATTTTAACGGTTACGGTTTCGGTTTTTGAGAATGGTTTTCTACATTTTTAAGTTTTCGTTTCGGTTTTTCAAATTGTTTGGTTTTCGTTTCGGTTTCAAAAAAGATTTTTTAAATTTATCAGTTTCAAGAACGGTTTTTGAAAATTTTTGTTTTTTGTTTTTGAAACGGTTTTTTTTAATTTTCATTTTATTTTCCTGTATCTAATAATTGTACACTCGATTTTTATTATCTATTAACTATTAAGGGCTGAGCCTAAAGCCATAAAATATGTTCAATTTGTATAATTAATGTGCATACAATATAGCTAATTTACGTTCAGCAAAACTAATTTCATATTGTACCTACTTTTGCATAAAGCATATGGTTAAGATCATTATTCGATTACATTAATATTTAATCATAATTTACATTAACATCACACTATATTACGGTATAATAAATCTCTTGATCAATGCTTATATTTGGACAAAATATTATTTTACAATTTAAAAGGATATTAAAAAAGTATATTGGACTATTGAAAATATTGTTATTTAAAAGGGTACAAATACACGTTATAAGATTTGGTACACACATTTCTAATTCAAGGACACACTATTTTAGGCTAAGAAATTGTTAGAAATTTACATATTTTTATTTTTTAATGACATTTGTCATTTTTATTACTAATAGGAAATAAATAATAATTAATAAGTAATTATATATTACGAGTATGTATGTACAATATAATATTATTTTAGTATCTGTGCTATAATAGTTAGGACACAGTAGAAAATGGGTATACATTTACATAATATAGGTACCATTATATTATGACGTAGTATCTTCTTTATTTTTGGTATTATATGTCTGTTGTCTGGTTTTCATAAAAAAATTGTGTAACTAAAAAAATACAACGTTGAAACTCAAAATTTTAACTATAGTTTCCATATAATGTTCTCATGCAAAGTATGAGTTTAGAAGTTGAAATTTTCCTCCTTTATCCCTTTTGGATTTTTACAAACTCAACATTTTATTTAATTCTTTTTCTATTGTAAGCCATTACTTGCAATTTATTTATTCGTATGGCAATTACTTACAATTACTTATTTTATAATTAAACCTTCAACCAGGCATTGACTTTTGTTTACGGCAGCATTATATTTAACAAAAAAAAAGACGTCCGACGGGATTTCTTTTTACCATTTTAGATTTTATATTAATTAATATAAAAATTAAATAAACATTTATACAATAAGCACAAATCGGAGACTGATGAGAATAATATGAGCCATTGATGACTGCGGAACGGACGCGGATCTGCCGAATACGAAACAATTGTAATAACATTAATAAATAACAATTTATAATGTACACATATACTTCAAAAGTCCAAATAATAACAATACAGACGTGCATATTCGCATACGGGCGAACAAAATAACAATTGTTATATTTGTATTACCTATTAATATTTCACAATACTCAGTAATAGCGTCGGAATTTTTATTAATAAATTCGAACAAGATATTTTCTTCGTGTAAAAATACTCGTTTTACTTAGAATTATAAATAATATGATTAACTTCGTAAAATTTGAAAAAAACCGATGTTAGTGTTAAATTTTAATCGGTGTTTCAAGAACGGTATAATAACGATTTGGGTTTTGTAATCTTTTTTTTTTAAGATCTTTGATTTCAGTTAAGGTTTTTTTAACCGGTGTTTTAAAGGTTTTGGTTTTTTATAATTTGTAATTATATTTTTAATTGTAATTGTTGAAACTAATTGTATTTTACAAAGTTTAAATTAAAAAAAAAAAAAAAGGTTTTGGTTTCGGTTCCCGCCACGGTGTTCAAAACTGAAAAAACCGCAGTTTTTACCGGTTTTCTGAAAAACTGGTTTCGATCCCCGATAAAAATAGAAATTTACAAGGTCTCGTAGTTCAAAAAATGAATGCGGTTTTAACTTGGAACATCCAACAATACGAGACAAAAATAATAACGGGCGCATAACTTCTGTTTATGGTAATATAGAGACCGCGACAGGAGTAGGCCAGTTAGCTAATGGGGCAAACACTATACGATACAAGTTTAATTTATTTTAGTTTATTCAAAATTTTTTCATTGAAAAAGGCCTACGACATGTTTATGATCGGAAAGTGTTGTTCGCTCTCAATCTGGTCCCGCGCACTGCAGGTAATAAAATCATAGACGTATAATAGATTCTATTACGTGTCTAAACATATTAAATACTGATAAGTGGCAGCATGTAAAATTATTAATATGTAGGACTTGATAACTGCTTGATATATTGAGATGATTTAGATCAATGCACCTATTAAGTTTAAAAATAATTTTATAGTTAAACACTATGAACTCTCATTAAAAGTGTTTTTTGTATATTTCGTAAAAAAATTCTATTTTTAGATTAAACTATTGCAGGAGTTATCAAATATAATAATTATATACAAATATGATTTGTATTAATAGAATTTTGGAAGAATGTATTAGATTTACTACAATGATGCTATTATTTAATTTTTTATTAGAATATTTTTTTCTTTTTTGAGAACGGTTAAGTTGAACGATTCAGAAAAAGTTTTCAGTAGTACTTTTTAAAATTGTTAATCGAGTTATGAATGTACTTTGCAGGTGTAGGTTTTCGATTTTTCAATATCTACTTTCGTAAGTAAACACTACTGACAATTATCGAATAATTTTTAAGATGTGTAAGTTAGTTTCAGAGGAATCTCAATAGGTTAGGATTTAAGTCAGAGTTATCTTTAGAATTTATTCATGCATAACATTATTTATTTTTTCTCTATAGATGAAGGTGTATTATAATTTATGAGAACCTAAACCTGAACCAATAAACAGCAAATAATTATATTTTCAAACATTATTTATTGTGTTTGTATATTGTATCTATCGTATAATAAATTGGTATTGTCATTTTTATTTACAAATTTAATGTTGTATTTTTTAGTTTCGGCTTTATAATTTCTGCTTGCACCTATCAGGTTAATAAAAAAACCACACCAACGAATTTTTTATTATGTCTTCTAGTTGCAAAAGTATTACAGCGGTTAATATAATAACAATCGTAAAACAGTAATATTTTTTTTATTTTTTGGTTAAACGTAACCTAGGTATAATAACAAAATTTCGATTTTGTTATTATTAAACATTCATAGGAATATGGGCCTCGTGTCTTCGAATAACAATATTTAAAGAAATTTATTGAATATCATATTCGAGTTATCGATCTCATACGGCGTAAAGCCCTTAAAAATGGCACATACAGGTCGAATTTGATCAATTTAACAATCGTTTTTAGGTAGTTCTTAAAGAGGCAAAAATAACGGAGGGGGGAGGACTAAGACCTCTATGTAATTTTTACCGTTACAATCATATAATTTAATGTTTATAGAGTGATTCACAAAACATGCTCGTCCTCTTTATTTATTTTAATAGGACAGTTACTCAAAATATGATTTTTGGAATGTTTAAATATATATATTATAATATATAATATATATTCTCTAGTTTTTTTGTATTAAGTAAGGGTGTCTTGTGAAGATAAAGATCTATGTTTTCAAATGACAACTACCAACTTATTTAACTTTGGTGTACTAAGGATAATAGGGCCATGATAAATTGGTTATAAGATATGGGGACTATGATGAATTGAAAATTGTAGTGATTATATTAATCTATAAATATTAATAATTTGTAAAAATGGTCTAAGTATAGTAAATAATAGGTCCAATTTTACATCATTTATATTTTTGTAAGACCATTTTTAAGAACTTATTAATTATCATTCTTAGTATAAATATTTTGGTAACTGAGAATCATTCAAACTAACTCATTCAAATTTTTAATTTGGTACATCAACATTTTAACAAAATGGTTTAATAATTTAAAGAAGGGGGTTAGTAATTTTAAAAAACACAAGTTTGTATCACTAAAGGACACTCTTTAAGTAATAAAAAAAGTTAAAAAAATTTAAAATATGGTTTTTGAGTATATTTAAAAATTTCAAGAATTTGAATAAATTCATTGTTAAAGGAAAAAATTGGAGTGAGCATTCTTGATGAATCACTCTATATATTACATTCTTCTTTATCTTCAGCCAACGTTCCCAAATATATGGGTTCGGTTAAAATGTATAAATATATACATAAATATAAGTCACTTTTGGAAAATGATAACAATTAGTGTACTAGATATCAATTATCGTTGATTTTTAAGCCACATTGTAAAGCTGCCCTCAGGCGACGAATAAAACCGAATCTCGGATGTTGTTATCACAAGTACTATTCTGTATCAAACTAAATATTTTGATAGCGTAAACAATTCATACATCAGTTAGCAGTTAGCATTCATTGCAAACGGACGTTGGTCGTTTAAATTGTTCTCTTATCTATACTTCATAGTAGTGATATTTTATTGATTAAAATTTAAGTAATAATGTTGGTGTGCTCCGTCTATAACGACGAAATAGACGATAATGAAGATATCAAATGCAATAAATGTAAAATGTTTTTACATTTTGCATGCGCTAGTATTAGAGAAGTCAATTTCAGGAAATTGAGTGCTTCTAACGAAGTGAAATGATGCTGTGGAAATTGCAAAGATTTTTATTTCTGATACAAGTGCCGTATCAAGTCATCAAATTAAAGCCTTATCAGAAAAAGGTTGTTCCCACTTTGATAAATTATTAATGGATCTAAAAGATTCGGTTAATTTCATGAGTGGGCAATTCGAAGATTTTAATACACAATTGTGACATATATGGTAATTAAATCGATTAATCATGTTAGAGATAAAAATAAACAGCTAAAGGAATAAAATCTAAAGTTAACAAATAAAATGAGTATAGTCAATAAAAAAATTAATTTTATTGAATAAAAAATATTTGAAAATCATATTTAAAAAATTGGTGTTCCTGAATAAAAAAATGAAAATTGTTGAAAAATAGTAGAAGAAATTTCATTGGCATTAGAAGAATCTGTATCAGTTGTATCTGCGTATCGTTTCCGGTCAAAAGTGCTAAATAAATTTGGAAAAATTGTAGCTGTCGTAAATAGCTATAAAAATAAAAAGTTGATGGAGCTGTCAAAAAAGAAAAAAAATTAAAGCAAAAAAATGTCAATGCAAAATGGAATGATGAAGGTATATTAACAATTATTTAATACAAATAAATAATAATCTATTTTACAAAACTAGAGTGTATGCTAAGGCTTATAATTATAAATATGTTTGATTTAGAGATAGTAAATTATTCTTAAGAAAAGATGAAAATAAAGTCATCCTTGTAGAAGACGTCAATAGTTTAAATAGTATTATATAATTGATCTCTGTACCCAATTAAATTGTAATCATTTTTTTTTTAGATAATGCATGTTGTAGATATCTTTGATAAAAACTTGTTATGTAATACTAATTATTTCCTTACAATATCTGAATTTATAAAAAAATATAATATTTGTAATAATCAATCAATTTTAATGATATATGTTAATATTGGGATCATAAATGCTAATTTAGGTGAATTACTATTATTTTTGCAAAACAATTTATATTTTAATTTAAACGAAATTGTGTTAACGGAAACCTGGCATGATCCTAAAAGTTGTATTTATTTTATACCTGGTTATATTTACTCTACTATGAAAAGAAACCAGAATGATGGCATAAGTGTTTTTGCCAAACAACATTTAGATATTGATTTACATGAGTTCAATTTGTGTTAAACTAATATTATTAAGTTAGTTATATAAGTTAGTTAATCAATAATTATGTTGTACCGTTAATCTAATTATATATACAGGTTACCCTAGGATATGATTAATGAATTTTTGACTCGTTTAGAAACAATACTACTGTCAGATAAAGACAACGTTGTTAAAACCATGACTATCCTATTATGCGATATTAACATAAATATAATAGGTAATAATAATGTTGAGAATAATTACCTTGGCTTGTTATCATCAAATGTATTTAGTGTTCTTATAAACGTATATACGAGAACTCCTTCAGGTATTAGTAAAAACTCTTGTATCGATCACATATTTGTCAAATCAAACAAAAATATTAAAAGTCTTGATGACATCGAAGCTGGTATACTTCAAATAGATTTTTCTGATCATTATACTACCATTATATCTATTTTGAAGGTAATTAAAGAGAAACAAAAATCAGCTACATTCAAGTACATTAATTTTAAAAAGTTAAATGATATATTAAATGACTTGAAATCGATGGTTTATACAGTATTAGTAACGTAAATGAGACACTGGATTTTGTATACATATGTATTCTTGATGCTATAAATAGGTTAAAGACTCTTTAATTACTTAATTCTAAATCTAATCATTTGAAAAATTGGATAACATCAGGTTTATTATGCTCGGTTCAAAAAACAAAAAAAACATTCAAACAATAATAATTTTATTAAGTATTATAAAAATTATAGAAATAAACTAAATTATGTTATTAAAATGGCAAAAATAAATTATTACTATGATTAATTTCAACGTGTTTCCGGAGACTCTAAAAATACCTAGAAATTAATAAAAGATTTAATTAATAAACCTAATCCTGATAAAGACATCATAATACACTTAAAATATAGCGATAATCTAATTGATGCACAAAAAGAACCATTAACTATTTCAAATAATTTAAATACATTTTTTCCACTATCGGACAGAAGTTAGCAAATAACATAAATAAATGTTTCGACGGAGTTTCAGGTGAGAAATCACAAGAGATTAATTTCAACAAATTATTTTCGGTAAAAATAAATTCAGTGGAAATCATGAGTATAATAAAACATTTTAAAGACGATGTAGCCCGTGGTTTTGATAAAATAATGTCAACATTTTGAAAACCATATCACCTAATATAATAAATCCTTTAACACACATATTTAATTTAAATCTGAATCTTGATGTTATTCCAGATAAATTAAAAATAGCAATAATTAAACTTCTACATAAAGGTAGTGATATAGAAAATATGAACATTTACCGACCAATCTTTATGTTGAGTTGTTTTTCAAAAATATTTGAAAAAATTATCAGAGCTCGTTTGACAGATTATCTAGAAAATAATAGTCTTCTTTCTAAAAACCAATATGGATTCAGACCTAGGAGAAGTACTGAAAATTCTTTATACGCTGTCACAGAATTTATTTCTAAAGCACTCGATAAAGGTGATAAAGCATTAGGTATATTTTTAGATTTAGCGTAAGCTTTTGATTTTGTAGATCATAGTTTATTATTTAAAGTTGTCAGTAATTATGGTATAAATGGTATTTGTTTAAATTGGTTTAAAAGCTATCTTAATAAGAGGAAACAAATTACAAATATTAATGGGGTTTTAAGGTAGGAAAATGAAGTTGTGTATGGTGTACCTCAGGGAAGTATTCTATGTCCAATTTTGTTTATTATGTTTAGAAATAGTCTATGTGATATGAATGTTGATGGAAAAATAGTTGTATATGCGGATGATACATATTTGTTATTATCTGGTTACAATTGGGAAAGCCTAAGACAAAAAACGGAATTAAATTTTAAGAAATTAATAAACTAGTTAAATATTAAAAAACTATCTTTAAACTTCAACAAAACAATGTTCATGGTTTTTTCAATAAATAATATTTTACTACCTTTTGAAGAAATAACATTACACGAATGTTCAAATGCATCAAACTGTAACTGCCCAAAAATCAATATAGTCAAAAGAATAAAATATTTAGAACTAATATTCGATTGTAACCTTAAATAAATCGTTCATATTAGTAGTTTGATAATAAAATTGCAATCTTTAATGTTTAAATTTCATAAATTAAAATGTATAATTTTATCTCATACTATGAGGATAGTTTATCTTTCTTTATATGAATCTATAATGCAATATGGACTGGTAATTTGAAGTAGTGCCTTTAAAAATGTTCTAAAACCATTAGGGTTTCGACAAAACAGTATAATTCGTATATGTTTGAAAAAAGGACTTTAAAAAAATCTCATTAGGCCTACCTTTTTAAACTATAAAGAGTTTAATGTGCTTCTGATCGAGTTGTTCTATAAAAAAAATCGCTATAATGTTTGTATATATAAAAATCTAGCGCTTTCTTTATCAAACAGAATAACAAACCAATAAGGGAAAATAGATCATGTAATATTAAAGTGTTATTTACTAATACGAGTTTTTGTCAAAAGTTTATTAATTATCGGGATCCTGTCATTTTTAACTCTTTGTCAATTGATGTGAAAAATAATATTTTTAATGATAAAATTAACATCAAAAATGTATCAATAATGTGTTATTTAGTGAACTAAGTCAGTGTTTATTATAAGTAAAACGTATACACATAGTATTATTTTTCTTTTTTTTTCTGTCTCTTTTTGTTATACAGTGTTTGATATTATTTGTTATATTAAGTACCTAATCTAATAAAATCATACGAGTGTACTGTTACTCCCTACACCACCACAAGCTTGGCTTAAAGGTGAAAGTAATTTCTATTATTTATTTAAACGTTTTGTAATCATATTGTGTTGATCAAATAATAAAAAATCTTTCAACGCATTCAAAAAATAGATTGATTTTTGAAAAAAAAAATAAAAATGTTCATTAAATATAGGTACACGTTCATCTGAAGTCAGATTTGAGCGTCTCGACGAATGAAATCCTCGCGGAGACGCTTATTAATTTACTTTTAAATGTCGCCTTACACCCGCGGCGATCTCTATACAGATGTCAGTGGCCGCCCACACACTTTAAGTCTTGGCGGCTGCAAGTAAACCGTTTAATGATGAACAACGATTTAAACACTACCGTGCCTAGGTATCTGTAGTCGTCACATGATGATGTATTTAATCGTTTCGGAGGTCGTGTACGCAGTTTTCCCATTCAAGCGCGGTACCCATAGACTACACAATTCCGCACCGGCAAGACTAGCGGGTTACAGACCGGGCGGAGCGGCGGTTGGGCGGTTGGGGCGGGGGGTGGGGGGAGGAGCGGGCAGAGGGGTTACCGCGGGTACCGCACGAATAACAATTATTATCGTCGTCGTCGTCGTCGTCGTGTCCCGCAGAAGAAGGTAAAAGTTGTGTCGCACGAGTCGGTTTATACGCGATGGTGCGCCGAAAGTTGAACGCCGCGAAAATATAACGTTCAGGGTCGAAGTTTCACCGGGAGCTGCTGCGAGAACACACACGCGCGCGCGCGCGCACTCGCTCACACGTACCGCGGCATGGCAGCTGCCAGTAAATACGTGACTTAGCGCACAAATGAGCCCGGGCACGTGCGTCTTGTGCATTGTGTTCTGGGTCATCCGACGATATTGTCGGACACACCACCGACCACTGTCGGCTAATGTGCGAGAGGAGTAATGACGGCGCGAGACGCACGCACGCACGCGCATATTATCTAAGGCGTACGGCTGTAGTGGCGATGACGTGATTTCAAAACGATACTAGTGTTTAATAATAATAATAATAATAATATGTCGTAAGTACAAACGTATATTGTTTTCGGATAACCGATCGACAATTATTGACGCGGCGTAAGAATACATATATACATTTTTTTTATTTATAAAATACCAAAATATTTATAACTCCAAAATTAGGGGCTGATGAAAATGATTAGTTTTTACATCCAATCCTTCACATCGCAATATACTTTTTTTTTCTCCGCGTGTGTCATTTTCAATCGCTGCGCATTTGTTTGTGACTATAATATTACTGTATTGTACGGTTTTTGGGTGGTTTTTTTTCTACTTATACGCCTGCATGGAGCAAAAATATTAGGAACACCTTAATATCGTAAACGTTACAGCCCTACAAGCACTGGACCAGCTCGAACTGAACCGGATTCAGGGTTGCGATGGTTTGGACCAGAATTTCGGACACTGTTTGGGCTTTCGAGTTTAATTCAAAAATTAATATTTGGATCAGATCAATTTGAGCCACATGTAAACTAATTCTGGATCTGGTTTCTCACAATATGTTCAGTTTAATAATATGTAGGGTTAATTTTTGGAATTTCTTGTTGGGGCGTTGGGCTAACTTATATATATTTTTTTCTGGTCGGGTTGGGCTGGATTTTATGATTTTTTTTATCGTATCAGATTAGGTGTTAGATTGGGTGTCGGATTAACTTAGGATTTCTATCGGGTTAGATTGTATTCGTTTTTGTCAGTTTTTTATGGCTTTAATATAAAACAACTTCGTATGACTTGTTAGAATTTTTGGATTTCGCGAATTATTCGATAACAACGATGATACTCGATAAAGTTAAATCCTAATTATATATTTTTATAATAGAAACAAATTAAAAAAGCTCACTCTACGAGAGTGTTAAATTCCCAGTCACTTTACGTATCTTAAATTTTAATACAATGCAATAAACTATAATAATTGCATATACAATTTACTTAGTTTTTAATATTGGTTTGTATAATGTATCTTTTACTATACTCATATTTTTATATTTTTTAATACTGACCAGTATGAATTTACTTTTAATAGAACCGTTATAATACCTATTGATATAATCGTTAAAATTATAACTATGTGGTACCTACTGGTAACTAACTGACGGACGAATACAATGGGCTTATGGCGTATTTTAAACTTATGTTTAGAAACTTATTATTATTTATTCAATCTGAATAAAAGTTTTCAAATTCATAAAATCAAATAAAAAATTGACTAATAAAAAACAAATGTAAATATAATTACAACTTTTTAATTTCACTAATAACTAACGTGGGTACAAACATTGATTGTGTTCTTGACTTCAAATTGGAAAATAGGTCAATTCACTGTAATATTAAAGCTAACAATACAAAATAGTTTTGGTTCAGTTGAACGAAAAATTTGCTTTGTTGTACGTTTATAAAATGGAGAAAACTCATGCAGGTATGAATTGTTCTTATAAAGAATTTATCTTATGATTTTTTTTTACCATTAAACTCGTAAAGCTCTAAGCTAGTTATTAAAACTTTAAACATTATTTTCAAATAGGCAATATTATTGTCTTGAGAAATTCTCTATTTTAATAAAATTTTAAAAATTCTAATATCATACATTTATTAATTGTTATGTATACACATTTGAATAATTTATAAACTCCTGGTTTTTATAATTTGTGAATAAATAATTCAAAAACATATCTTATCATTTTTAATAATATCTAATGATTTGAATATGCATAAGTATTCTACGTATTTAGCATTAAAACTGATATTAATTCCATATTCCCACCAATAGATTTTTAAGCAATATACATTTATTTAACTAGGCATAAGGAGTCGTCAGGTACTATAAGCGTGGCCATATTTTTAGACAGTTATATTAACGATCTAATGGGAGGAACTTCAAAGAAAAAAAATCAACCTCGCGTCTATAATAAATGTTTACGAGAGTGTAATGTTTGGTTTAGAGCTCGCATGTCCTCACAAATATGTGAATATATATATATACATACCGTGACCGTATCTGTGGTTAATTATTATCCATTAGTAACGTGATCTTCATCCGTGTGACGTTTAGAAAGTAACCAGGGTACTTAAACTAAACCTATACAGATT
Source organism: Pentalonia nigronervosa (assembly GCA_014851325.1). Taxonomy (NCBI): domain Eukaryota; kingdom Metazoa; phylum Arthropoda; class Insecta; order Hemiptera; family Aphididae; genus Pentalonia; species Pentalonia nigronervosa. Next base: position 69,083 of record JACXSJ010000890.1, on the reverse strand, counting down.
ACATGTCTTAAAAAAAAAAAAATACAAATGTATTGTTATTAATTATGATAGTTACGCGCGTGGTACCAATTGACCAGTAAATACTTTTAAAAAAAGCTGCCGGACGGTAGTCAAATACTATCTTATTACGAAATAAATAAACAAAGAATATTATGTGTAGGTAATAAAGAATTTATTATTTTCTAGGTTTTTTTCTTCTTTACTGTATATCACCGTATGAATTATATTTTTAATATAACATCGCCATTGCAAAATATCTTAAAAAATAATTAAATGTATATATTATTATATAGGTATGTAATATTATTGTTGTACAAATGCATCATGAATATAATTTATAATTATATGTGCATTGTCTTTAAAATGGAATTAATTATTTTAGTCATGGGACACAGGCAGACAAGGTTATCCAAAGTTACATAAATACTAAAATACAAACTAAATATGTACATAATGTAACTACGTATACAAATTGCATCGACATCTTATACCTAAATAAAGTGAATAATCTGTAATAAATGTTTTCAATTAAAAGACAGCAACTTGAAAATATATGGATTTAGTTTTGGTTTACTCCCATCAATAAAAGAAATAGTAAGAACATATACTGAATACTACCGGGTGTAATAATGCTATAGATATTGTTGTATAATATTTAAAACTAGTGAAAAATAAAACATTGTGTACAATTTGGCATAATTTGCTATTAAGGTAATGTATATTATTACAATAATTAATTTAACGTGTTTTTTGTGTACACTATGCGTCTATCGTTTTTTAATAAACGATTTGTAAATATGTTTTTTTTTTTTTAATTAAGCATATGGGATGATTTTTGAATCGTTGATATGATTATTTTGACAAAAGCAACTACCCAGCGGTAACACATTAATTAGTATAATAATAAAAATAATTATTTTTATAAAATTTGATGAATAAATGAAGTGCTAGTAAATAGTAGACGCCTATATAAAATATAACGTATATAATAATAGTAATAACAATATATATATATTATATTATAATGAGGAGAATTTATTAAGAAATATTTTTTAGTATATAGTTACTTGTGTAGTATATGTCTAGAAAAGTTTTACATTATAATTATTTAAAATATTTTAATTTGTTAAATAATATCAAAGTGATCAACGAATTAACTATTTATATTAGGTATTTTTATACTCCCTACTATTATTCTAATTATTTTAAATGTATGAAAATAACGATTTAAAAGACATTAATTAGATATTTTGGGGCATGGCACGGCAGAGTGAACGCACCAGTTGCGATTCTGCATTGGTGTTAAGCCGCTCCTCCAGTTGCTTCTTCGCGGATGGGTGACTACATAAGAATTAAATATAACACGGCAAGCTATGTTTTACAATTCAGTTAAAAAAATAAATTCAAATCTGATATCCCCCAAAAATGTATGTATATTTGTACGTGATAAGTATCAAAATATAAAAAAAAAAATTGAGAATAAAATCAATTATTTAATAGGATTGTAATTATTTAATATGTATTATACGAATATAATATAAACTATTTAAAATATATAATCCATCTAATTGATACACCTCAGTGGCCTGTAGGGATGTACAAATAAAGTTTGTGATACAAATATAGTTCTTTATATTCTTAATATTTCCTCAAAGAAATCATAAATGCAATAATAATTCAAAATAGCATTTAAAAATGAATGAAATAATTCTTCAATTGTTAATTTTAATATTACTGTAATTTTATATTTAACGAAATTAAAACAATTTAAAATATTTTAATAATATTCAAATACTGTATTCATATATGCAGACTAAAATATGTTTAATTGTCTATTTGACATTAGGTTTACAATGCGAATAAATAACATTAAATTTAACAAGTTATCCTTGAAATTGTAATGTTTAAAACTTCTAAAATAAATCTGCTGTACATTTTCAAATAAAAGTATCTATTCATGCAGCAGGTACACCCTACACGTATTTTAATGTTTGTTATTATTTATTACATAGACTACGTTGTGAATGAAGTGTTTTGTTGACTTTATGATTAGGACCAGAGAAAAATATACTGTGCCTATTTTAATACATTTTACAATATTGGAAAAACATATAAAACATATTGATAAAACTTCACAGTATATATATATATATATATATATATTTTTTTTTTTTTACTGTTCTTCTAATTTATATTTTTTTCTTTTTACACAGGAAACCGTTGTCTGAAGATGGTCATTTGCCGTCGGTGAACGCCAGGTAATATATTCTATATATATAATTTATAATACATATATGATGTGATGTCGGAAACTGGCAAACGGGAGATGTATAGGTACACGCATTGGTATCTATATATAGGTGTTTCAATAGATAGTATTCCCGGTGTACAAATCAATTATTAACAGGAGGCACCCAAATGTCCGGTTTGACTGCTAAAATGTATTGCCCACTAACTAATAACGTGTACAAGAACATTAATACAAATATGCGTTTAATTTCGTGTATAATATACAGTACACACGCGTGTATATTGTATACGACGGGACGTACCTATACTGGTTTCGTGAGGATATAATATAATCCATAGCCGTTTGCAGCCGTGGACTTTGGAGGTTAACGCAATAAGCCTGAGATACGCCTACGACTGGAGATAATAATAATTAATTACAAAAAACTAAATAAAAAAAAAAAAAAAAAAATGTAAAAACAACAACGGTCAACGGACTCTGTTGGAAGACATATATTATATTATGGACCATTTACGGTGTACGGTGCCTGTGTATTGTGTTAAGCGCTAGTTGATGTTTGTTAAAAGCGCCACAATATTAATTATGGTCAGAACACATTTTTAATGAATCCAATGTTATGTAATTGGTAATATTCAAATAAATTATACTATTAATATTTTCTGCTGGTATATTGTTTTATTCAACTGCCATTTACGGGATTTAAATTATCAGTATGCTATTCATAATACGGTAGCCTTGATCCATCAACAACAATTGAAAATGTAGGTACGCTTCTTGCAGTTTCGAGTTTTAATTACGCACTGCGTGAGTAGGTACGATGATTTGCATTTCACGCCATAAATAAGCTGTCTATGTATTCAAAAGTTAAGTCCACGTCTTAGATATAAGTGTTTAAATCAAGAAAAAAATATATAGTATCAATGTTATTGATCTGCAATATTTTTTGCAGTGTTCAGCAGACTCCTTAAATATTTTTCAACAGTGATATTGTGAGTTTTCACTTACTCTTATAGAAATCTACCGAAAGTAGATAAAACGTATTGGGCTACATGTTCAACATTTGACGACGCTTCGACACTGCTCGAAAAAGTGTTCTAGAAAGATGAAAAATATCTCATCATAGTTTAAGCAAATTGGCATTAATGCATTATTCATATTGTTTGTAAGATTGCCAATAATCATTTTTGAGAAACTATATAATATTATAGTAGTGATATAATAGATTCTGAGGTAGGCTACTCCTATACTTGTTTGTTATCGCTCCGCCACCATCATAGGAAAACTGTCCGTCGGCAGTCTTTCATCTAAAAAATTCTAAATTTATTACCAATATTTCTTTGTATTTCGATAATATTTTATACTTAGAATCTATGTAAGTCTAGTACGTGATCTGTTCATAGAAAAAAGGGGAAATACTTCTTAGTTAAAAATTAAAAAGTTGAATTGTATATTTTGTTATAAATTATAATGTTATCATATACCTATTAGTATGTGTCCAGTGCTTGTCTGACTAACGTCGATATAAAAAATCTTTGAAAATTAATTTTCGAGTTACACGCAATAGAATGTATCATTGGCATTCGTTTTTTTTTCAACAAAAACATATTATATTGTTAAAACAGCTGAAATGCAGATAAAGGATTTTTACGAATTATACGATTATTTTTTTATCGTGTTTATTTGCGTGCATTTATATGAAATATAAACTATTATCTGTACTGCAATCAGACAATATATTTGTATTACAATTGTGATTATTTACATTTGTTGAATCTGTTTATTGGAGCCGATACCTGTACACGACGGACAGATGGACATAAGCTGATTGTCGTGTTTCCATTAACTGAAAATAGGTTTTAAGTATCATATTAAAATGGTCAGGTTAGGAATATTATTACGACTAAAATATCGGTAAACGGGTATGCGTAATACAATAGTAATAATAATAATATATTCGTACATCCGCCTATACTCTGCTATATTATACTGTGTGTACAGCAGCATTCCATTAAATGGCTGATTTTCAGATTCCCATCGTTGTTTACATGCACAGAAGCAACAAAAACAATCAATTTTCCAAGGATGTGCACTACCTATATAATATAATATGAATATAAATACACAGAGAGATCCAAAAATCATACTTTATTGAAATATGGCATTGTTCCGGACAAGTGCCGTCAGTTAGGTTCGCTTCACGGCCGATTTATGTATGCACACATCACACATCACTAATGGGAAATACCTACTCACATTTTTTTTCCTATCGTTCTCCGATTTCATTGTTAAAGGCCTATAATATACCTATAGGGGATGTCTTAATTTCGTCGGTGGAAATTTCACGCACGAGGCCCCCGCGCAATAGTCCGTCCGTTGACCATAAACGATTTTCTTCGCTGGCGTGGACGAACTATTCAAATATTCGAACAGAACTCAATATTATATTATATTATATTGTTATCCAACTGGCGACTGCGCCGAATGGAAATGGAAAATAGATTTAAAATAATAATAATAATTGTTAAGATACAATTTTATATTATTACGAGACGTTAAAAATATATACGTCGCATAATACGTTCATTCTTAAATTACTTTTGATCTAGGTAGTGTTATTTACTCGTGCTGATTTTATATGCGTGTAAATTACAAATATAACGGCTAAAAAACTAGAATACAGAATAAAAATGCAAAAATAATCGCAACATTTCAATATCGTTTGGCGTTTGTTCCGTATACAAAGAAAATTTGAATACTTTTCCTCCAATGTCACTACATATAATGTGCTACAGTAAATAATATTAAATTCCTCGATAGTTATCGCGCGCACCGTTTAGAAATAAAACGTTAAAAACCGATATCGTTCATCTAATATTTAATAAGTAACGAATGAATTACTACACGTCTTACAAACTACCCAATTTTGGTCGGTGCGTATAATATAATATGCATTGCTACGTCATAAACTCGTGCACACGTCTTCTAATTAATTAAACCAAATCAAATAATGTTTGTTGGTGCAAATATATGTTTTATACGATACACTATTTCGATATCGCGACGACCGATGCGAATCATAATATTATGTACATACCAGTACTATACCTACTACTACTACTACTACTACATAAAAAGACGTGTCGTTGATTTCTTCATGATATAATAGTATTATATTATATGCTCGGTGACGAGACCACAACTGCTGCAGCTGCGGACGACAGACCAAACATTGTACAATACAAGACGCAATCGGCTAGAGTATATCATATGCAGCCTAGTTTTCGCTATTTTACGTGCTCGTTCACCTTCCATTAATCGGGTTTTTCGTTTGCTATAGCAATACGGGTACCTACCATTGTCTTACCGGTTATTATTTGTTTTTTTACCCTATTGAAACGTTAACAGTGTTCCAGTCGGACCGGTTTCAGACACTGTTCAATCACGATCGTCAGTATAAATCTTGGATGTATTGGGGTTAAAAAAAAAAATGACGATAAAACCATTAATTGACAAATAAGCATCCCATGGTTTTAATTTTCTAACGAAACCTGCCGACCGGACGAAATCGGTCGTCGGGTGATTATTAACGTTGGGTAGGTATATATATAATATTATAATATACACTGACGGGGCCTGAGGTAATCGATTCTCGGCGCTTCGATCTTAATAAATCCACAACGGAAAATTGATATGATTTTAATCGTCTCTTAGTATAGTTAACCCAATAACGTGAATACAACCAAAGTAGTATAAATTACTCGATTGCCGCTATATAATAAAAGTGTGGGATAAAAATAATTCAGTGAAAAAACGGCGGTTTACTTGCGGCGCAGGTCACTGGTCAGCGTATTATACAATATTAATCAATTTTACAAAATGCCGGTATTATGTAACAGACACAAACTTTTTAGATTATTACTTTATTTTGATTATTTAAAATATATTATTGTAATAAAAAAAACCTCATCAAACAATTAATTATATATAATATATATATTATATATTTAATATAATAATATTGTAATAAAACATATTCACAAAGAAACTATTGGCACAAATGCACAATGGTATAAAATGTATAATAAGTATTAGAAAACTCGTTTCCCTACAAGTCAAATAATTTATTTAATAGCTCTCCATAATATAGTTGGTTTGTCCAGTGTGAAACTCACTCTAAAACATTTTATGCAAGTGATTAAAAATAAATCAACATTTCACTATTGTGCCATTAAAAACTTTCGCAGAAAGTCAATCTTTTTTTGAAACGAGAATTCAAAAGATGAGACGATGTGTGTTTATTGTTAAGCTGTTATAAATACTAGTATAATATATTATGTAGATAGATTGCTTCAACTGTATAGGTAAGTACATAATTGATAAGCTACTCTAAAATAAAACTATACTAAAATTATTTTCGTGATACCAATTTTATCATATTTTATAAGTTTTAAACTACTGAATCCAAGCCATATTATATAATATAAATATATTTGATTACACCTATAATACCGTAATAGGCATTATTATAAGATTTTAAGCGGTTGCCAGCTGAGATTTATGAACAAATATACTTAATGGGGCTTGTATAACAATATAATTATGTTTTTTCTCGTTTTTCCCAGAAGACGTTTTTTTACTCGAGCAGTCGAAAGACTTCATACATTTTGTTTAGAATTTCTTGGGATAAGAAATTGAATACAAGTGGTGGGTTTTTTAAATAATTGTTCTTTAGTTTTTGAAAAATTTAAATAAGCTTTAAAACAAATTTATTGAACATAGACAGTTAAATTTTGCTCTACCTACACTATATCTTTTTAAAATGAGACAATTTACTTATTCAAAATAAAAATAATAATATACCAGTGCCCAGTACCTTACATTCATTTCAACTTTAAGATAATCGAAGCAACACAATGTAATGTTATGTATGCACATATTATACTATTTCTAAATGTATATATATTTTTTAAATTTGTAGATTAGTCGTTATTCATATATCAACTCAACGTCAACGTATAATAATAATACATTTACATTTTAAAAGAATGGCGAATCTTTGATAGATTTTCTAATGGTTAAATGGTTAGAAATTGTATTTATATGTTAATTTAATCTTGGTTGAACCGTATAAGTGTTAAATTTAAATATAAATATATTATGGTTAATTACTTAAATATGTAAGTTAACTTATGCAAGAAAGTTGTTTTAATTGCACGTTAGGTGTTTTAAATCTTAAGTTTAACTAATTTAGTCATTTATTTGTGTTTAAGATGTTGTTTTATATATTTAATTTATAATATTAATAATAATAATAATAAAGATTATTATTATTATTTTTTTTTTTTTTTGATTAAAATATAAAACTAGATAATCAAACATAATATAAAATTACTTTATCCCAAATATTTAACGTATATTTTTTCAAGTATAAAATATTTTGGTGTGTTCCTGTACTGTAAAGGTAATAACTTTTTTTTGCCATAAAATGTAGCAAGGTATGAAATGTTTAGTTCCATTTTTAAGTCAAAATCTAAAAAAATTCAATTATAGTAATGACATAATGTATTTATGTCATATATAAAGTCAAGCGTTGGAGACTGGAGTCAAGAAAACATCAAGAAAAATATTAATTATTAATACTGAAGTTTCGGGAATATTAATACATTTGATTTTTTACGTAATAATTCGAACACTGAGCACCTTATTTATTAATTAATTTTGTTTTTATCTTTTGTTAACAATATAATTTTAATATAATTGTAGATTTTGAGTGTACCTAATTTAAACATCTGGACGGCGTTGTCCTGCACGGTGTTTTACAATGGACGGCAAAACGTATAGACTGACGATAACGCGGCTCGGCCCGACCTATTAGTCACCTTTATCTCAGTTACGTAACAATCATTTTTTATTATTAACTTACATAATATTTAATAAATATGGTATTGAACAAATATTCTTTAATAATAAATATAAAATAATGTACGTAATTACTTGAACTATAGCTTATAATTTTATATTATATCTACTCTATATCATTTTTTATGGAGATTTTAAAAATATTTTACTTGAAAAAAAAAACAAGGTGTGCGATCAGTCAAATAGCAACAAAACGTTAAACCTCCTCCGAATTTTGTCTGGCATACACATACACACACACACACATTTTCTTTCGAATCTTATTCTTTTATAATATTGTATACTTCACATTGCACGAAGGACACGGGGAAACACTCTGTAATTATGTAGGCCATTGTTTGGTAATATGTCTTCGTGTTAAACCGTCTTCTCCGTGTAAATATATATATGATGCGGGGAATGATGAGAGAAAAAGATACACTAATACTAACATATATATATATATACGTACATAATATACATATATTATAAAAATGCTAATCCGACCGACATAATTACTGACGTTTTGTAAAGCACATAAAAAAAAAAAACAAAAACACGCTGGTGCTTATTACTGATGCATTTTCACACCTTGTGTACCTGTATATTATGTTCCGTATACATATTCCGCATTCCATCGAATACAATTCCTATACGACCGACCAAATCTATTGGTGTTCATCTCTGCAGACGGCGTTTGCCGGTGGTATACATGGGTTTAGATTACATCGAGATGAATAATTGAGTTCACCGTCGTATTTGTAAACAAATAATTTTATACTGCGCGACGATATTAATATACACGTGATGGGATATAATAATATGCATATCACCATGTACAAAACCGTTTAACGTTCGATGTCATTATTCCATGTTTCTCGGGCCGAGAGCTGTGTATAGATACCTACGTGTCCGTTACATTGAGTACATTACGTTATAAAATAAAATGACGGAATCGATTCGAGAGAAAATTGCTACACTGTTACACACAGGTTTGTCCTATTTGGTCCGGTACGATGTGAACAAAGTAGAACACAATTTATTATTTACAGTGTTCTGTGGGTACAAATTAATTTTAACAAAGTCGTCCTCTTGAGAAACAGTATTATTGTAATTCAAACGCGCTCGGTACAATTGTTATCATGATCGTCCGCGGTAACGATGATACACGTATATAGCCACGTGGACATAACAATAAAATACACATGTCGTCAGTCGTTACACTATAATAATGCATAATATTTCGAAGATCAATATCTTTTTGATAAAAAAAAAAAAAAAATGATAGTCGCATTATGATATTATATAAATTCTAGGCAATAAAAAATGCCACGTCTGCGTACGACTTCTGTACATTCTACTTCGCGGGTTATACTCAATAGTAATAATATTACAACATTACGTACTCATAGGTAAGCGAACGGAAAAAACTGTGATCGAGTAAACTTATGCCGATTAAAGAAATTATAATATTATAACCGACGAAAAAGAAAATCATCAGATCATATATTATTATTATTATTGTTATATATCATCGCTGTTGTACGTCCATAAACGGCATACCCACATATCTTGACACATTAACCTATTCTGACATCAAAACCCTTTTTAAAAACTCAATTCATAATATTAACAAAATCCGAATCTTAGCAGAAGAAAAAATATTTTAACTAACAGTCTCCGGATAGCCACACAAGTTTAACTCACAAGTTCCTTATGGCCAAAGAGGAATCTCTTCAGTGCACAACCTTTGGGGTTATATCAACAGTCAAACACATGCTAACAGAGTGCTATCAATACATCAACGATATTCCATCCAACACGGACGAGGCATTAGGTCTAGACACCCCGAAAACCCTATGACTTGTATAATACAATTTAGCAAACATCGTTGTATAATAATGTCACTGTATGTATTGTACATATTTAATTAACTTACTATTAATTCACGTATAGAATATATAACTATCGTTAACTTTATATAATATGTATCGTCATTGGCTTAGAGCAGAAACTCATTAATAGCGAAATTTCGATTTACTTTTTTTATTACTCCGTCTTGTTTATAACTTGTGGTCTATAATTTGTATAGGGGCACTAAACATCAAATTATCAGTTAAAACCTGTTTTTTTTTTTTATTAGTTTTTCAAAATTTACTAACGGTGTTAAATACAATTTTTAAAACTCAAAACGATATGGCCAACCGCATATTAAGCACTGTGCTTTAAAACCAAAAACTAATAACCTTTGTATTATTGATGTTCCAGTTAAATAAATAAAAAAATAATAATAATAATAATAATAATAATCGCATTCGCCCAACGAGAGGTGACGTGTACGGTAGTTGTGTGTGCGTGTGTCCGATACATAATGATATAGGTACCTGCACATAGGTGCAGCAGTGCAGGAACGCGAGTGCAACAGCATCGCACTATAATATCGCGTCTCGTCGTCTTCACCGCCGCCGCCGCCGCCGCCGCCGCCGCCGCCAAAGATTTGTCGTCCCGGGCGGCGACGTGATCGGCCGGTCGAACACGTCGCTCGCACGCGACGAAGGCTGCGACCGAGTTGAATGTTAATTGGGCCGGTGCAGGTCTCCCGGGCCACGTAACCCGTACCGCGCGCGGGCGTATCGTCGGTCGGTCTGTCTGTTTGTCCGTTTCTTTTTATTTATTTTGTTATTATTACTATTTTTTTTTTTTTTTTATACATTATTTTCACGTCCGACGTCATCATCGCCGATCGGCGTGCTGCGCGCGTTGGCCGGCCTAGGTCAGGGGCATTTAGCATGCCGATCGTCGCCGTCGCGACTGTTGTACGACGGACACGCGCGCGTACACGAAATGCATACACCCGAACGTGACCCACAACCGGAGCCCGACGACGACGAACGTCCTACGTCACGTACGTTCGGTTCGTAGTCGCCGATGCTGTCGTCGTCGTCGTCGTTGTTGTTGTTCTATATCGTACGTGTGCTTACACGATCGCGCGATTTTAAGCCCTCCGTCGTCCACACGTCGTCGTCTCGCCCTTATTATCCGTCATAATGGTAGAATATTATATTTTATGCCAGTGCACGATATGATCGTGTTTAAACTAGGTGTATAGGTATTTTTTTTATTGCCGTACACGACGACGTTATCGTGGTCTGTGAAACATCCTCATATCCAAATATGTATCATAATAGGATTCGTTTTTTTTTTACTAATTTTGTACCCGCGTCTGATCAACATTATCTTATATTATTAAGAGGACGCAACTCCACCCCACCCGTAATTCATCTATAAAAATCTGAATTCTAGAATTTTTAAATATATTTAAAGACTCTATTTTCAATATTAGATTAAATTAGGTACATCAACATTTTCAAAAAAAAAAAATTAAATAAAATAGGGGGGTTCTCGTTTAAAAAACAAAAGTTTATATTACCTCAGAACACTCTTCGTGTAGTAAAAAAAAAAATCCAATAATTTAAAAAAATTGGCTTTGAGTATAGGTATTTAAAAATTCCAAAAATCAAAATTTGAATACATTTATTATTAAAGCTACAAATGGGGGGTGAGCATGCTAAGTAAATCACCCTGTATATAAAAAATGCCATCAACATTGCTGCGACAACTTTAGTTCTTATAAACTGCATACGGAGCATTGCGATGCATGGTATTAATATATTATAATATTATAGAGTTTTACGGAGAAACTGATCATATTTTATTTATATTGCGGTTTAGACAGTAAAGTCTATTTTAGAAACACTCTGTATAATGTGATTCACGTCGAGCTTTCGACGGTGGAATAAATGTTATATTACGTATAAAATATTATTAGACTTACGTTTTCTCGACGGTGAGCCCAATCAATCCGTTCGTCGTGAACGTACGCCACATTTAAATGTGTCACCTGTGAACCTAACTGTTCGTGGTTTAGAGGCATAGCTGCAGTTGTGCCATTGGCTATAATAATGCGCAAAAAACAGTTATATGATAATGATTATTCATACCAATGTTCAATGATTGTACCATAAAGTAAGAACTGTACGTAAACACTGAATGTAATTGTCTCGAAAAATGCATCAGGAATTCATGAATGATAATAGAGGTATTATTGTCCATAATTTATATATTTGCTACCTACGGTAGATCGATATTACTCAGTCTACACTCTTTAGAGTCTCCGAATAAGATTACGCAGAAAATAAAATTGGCAACGTTAGTGTAATTTACTGTATCAGTTCGCAACGATTATTCGTTATGCATCATTATAATTATCGGTCTACTGCAACATCGGATACCTACCAAATACATATAAAATGAGAAAAATCCTTTTTATAGCGTTCTAATACCGAAGGCACGAATCACAACAATCACAATTCACGATGGCCACTAATCGCCGTATAGTTCGCGGAGACCACTAACATTGAACAAATATTATAATGTTTGAAATAAACGAATTGTTGTTCATAAAAATGTTTATAATAACGACGAGAGTAAGAAAGTGTAAAGACAAAAAAAAAATCAATTTTAAATGCGAGCAGGATGCTTTCGAATCGTTTACTATACTGCCGTTCAAATGTGGTCTAATCCGGCAGCCTTTCGATTAACTTTCCGCGTGCTTTTGTGTATGAGGGGAGAGAAGTATATGGATGACACTTTAGAACGGTCGAAAAACGTGCGGCAATTTCTTTGAAGTGAAAAAAAACAACAACTATACCTCTAACGGTTCGGATAAACGCGCACGGCTATTGTGTTTACTTAAATCTTGTTGACTTTTGTTCCCCCTCTTAACGGTTAACACCGTGTCGCAGAGGTCATTAAACGTATTCCGATAGAAGACAATAAAACTAGAGTAGGGGAATAAAATTTTACGACCCCTTAACGCGTATACATACGGAAGGTTAAAAATGTTAGTGGAATCAAAAAATTTCCGTCGTCGTCGTCGTCAAAAAAAAAAAAATCTAGTCGATGTCGGGAAGCTACAGGCGTGTGTTGTATACCTATGCACTCTTATGTGCCATCGTCCTTTCACACAATATATCATCACAGAGTCACTTGATTTGTTACCGTTGTCCGCCGCCGCCACCAGTCATTCGACCGTTTCATTTGCATAACAGATAAACGCCATTACCGGCGACACGGGTAAAAACCGCCAAGGTTCCTACACTCTCGTGTGTATAATATGTGTGTACGTGTGTGTGTACAATATTATACTTACCGAGTTTAAAATGTTTACGTAAAAATTAAAAAAAAAAAAAAAAACCACACGCACACCTTTTGTACACAGCGACGCACTCGCAACCGACAACCTGCAGCACACTCGCCACAGCCGCCTATTATGGCCACGATGGACCGCCGCCGCCGGTTATTATTTCCCCCGAGTGCACGGCACTGCACCACACCCTTTCATCGAGACGGTTTTTAATGTATACCGCGGTTATATTGTGTATAGGAGGGTGTATAAAACAAGATTGTAATTCGTCGGAAGCCCACTACGTAGTTATATAATATACCACTGCAGTTATTTTAATAATATTGTCATGTTTGTGTTCCTCGGCCAATCATTATCATAGCTTTTTCTTATACACGAAATTCTAATATCTAATGTAACTATATCGGCAGTATCAACGAACCAATTTTTTTTTTTTTTTGAAAAGAAGAACGTAATCGAATATCCCGACGAAGAATAAAATGTTACATTATTTTTTTTTTTTATTTGGGTGCATATCTGCCTTATTGTTTTCAAATTTAAATGTAAACTTCAAAGCAGCGATTATTCAACGAAAAATTTTTAAGAACACAAAAATGTCTATTCTATATTTGAAATACTTTTATATCAGAAGTATTAAATAGATAACAGCAGTAATTACTAATTAGTAATTGTACATAGTTACAAGAAATTAACTATTCCGTTCCAAATTATAAAAATGTTGTGAATTATCTTATCATAGCAAGTATCTATGTAATGAAAATGATTAAATTCCATACTATAATGGATTATTTCAAAAATTGGCTACATCAATACGGAATTATTTATAGTATTGAACTCGGTTGTTGTTGTTATTAACTTATTGACAGTTGATGGTTGTGCAATTTATTGTTAAAATAAATAAAAAACTATAATTATATGTGTAACATAATCAACTTCGTTAATGGATAATCGTTCAGAGAAATCGTAAACATTTCCACATCACATAAAATTGACATATTAACGGTTATTTTCTTCTATAAAGAGTTCTTTAACCCTTAAGAATTTCTCGGAAATATTAATTAAAATTGTAATAATTAGTTTTATGTTATCAGTAACTTAAAGTTAATGTTACTTTTACGTATAAAAAAAAGTCTTAGTTGCGAGTTGACCGAAAATAATATAAATTCATTGAGAACTATAATCTTTCATAATAATACCAAGTTAAAATATCATATTTATAAAATACAACAAATTTGAAGAATTAAAAAAAAACGGGCACAATTTATATTTATTTAAATTTGCTAAACGTATATGATATTAACTATTAAATAATCGTGATAACCATACTTTTATGTTTACTAAGTGGCTAAACGCGTATTGAACTGCAAAATTATTTTTATTAATACACGGGAAGTTAAAAAAAAAAATAATAATAATTTATTGGATGTATAATCTATATAATATAAAACTAATTAGTTTTGTACTGAATGCATTTTTATATAAAAAATATATATATTATTCTATTTATTTTTTTTTTTTTAATTTTATTTAAACCGCCATCAAGTTCAATCAAACTCGTCGTTGTCGTACCATAATCATATACCTAATAACGTTGGTTGTAATAACAATGAAGGTAGGTACGAGGAAAAAACAACGTCCACCATGTAATTAGTGGACCATGGAATTATTAGCCGCCACGGCGAACCTAACTAAGTCGGTAAAATCATTATGCATGTAGAAGGATTTATATATATATATACATACATATATTATACACACGTGTACTCACGAATAACTTTTCTCCTACCAAAATATGATGATATACACTATGCTGCGACTCCCTCTGCTTTGAATGTGTATTTTTAATTATTTTCAGAGATATCGAGTCTCTCTAGGACCCTACCCTTCCTATTGCACATTATAGACATACTCGTATGTAATCGCGGGTCTCACTTAATTGGGTAACACCCACAACAGCTCACGATTTATAAGGTTCTTAGCATTCCGTCACAACAAACTGGTTGGGACATGAACGAGTATATTTTGTTGGCATTATTCTCGTTACCAGAATCAATTTTATTAAGTATTACATTTTTAACGCACAAATCTAAATGCGATTTGCATGCCTAGTTTTTGATTCGTGAGATTTTTATCAGAAATATCGACAAATGTTACATTATTATTTTGCCTTTAAAATAATTTTTATTCTACAAAATATTGTAATGAAAAGAAATGTTCACCTAATATAAATAATAAATATAATATAATAAAAAGTTATTTAAAAACAAAAACATACACATAAATTTTGATATTCGCATCGATCGGTTAAATTTCAAACGAAAAATCAACACTAATGGTCTGACGTATTTTATATAATCTTATCGTTTTACAGTGTTCATTCATGATTATGAGATTAAAATAGAATCATAGATACCATAGATTCTTTCAATCTATACTAATGTTATATGATCCAAATTTATTATTACGGTGACAAAATAATTTTCTTATTTATTTTACTATCTGTATCATAGATACCACCTACCTATATATGCTACTGTACTAGGGGTAAACTAGATTATAAAATTGGATGGTAAAATTGAAGTTGTGTTCTATTTTTGTCACTCAGGTCCTCGGTGACACATACGTCGTAATCCTTTTAGAGGGCTAAAGTCTAAAGAATGTAATTATTAACCTTTCCCCATTGTACTCTGTTATTTCTTTCGTTGTCTTCATATTATTATTATTATTATTATTATCGTTGTATGTGCACCCCTCCAACAGTGTGTGGGTTAATCCTACATATAAGACCTTCCTTTTTTCTCTCCCATCACCATAAAATCGTCTTCAAGGGTGGTTGTGTATCGTGTGTATGTGTCTGCATATATGTGTATGTGTGTGTGTGTGTGTGTGTGTGTGTGTGTGTGTGACTAAGGGGTGCGAGAAAAAAAGAACCAAGGGTGCCAAATTTTATCGGTAATATGTCGTGCTTATAACGTTGATAGTTGTTCAATAGGTTTTGTGTTTATGTAGATGTCGTACATTAGAAAATAAATTATTTAGAATATTTAATCTCTCTTTTATTATATTCTCAAATATTATATACCTAGTTTTATTACATACATTAGTATATTACTGCTGCGTATAAAGTTATCTTTTAAAAGCATAATTTATAATATTAAAACAATTTAAATGATAATTATTCACGCATATTATGAAATTTTATATTTATATAACTATTATACCACTATCGATAGAAACAATAAATTGATAAATTTAATTAAAAATGAGTGTTGGGATTTTTTTTTATATATATTTACCCGCAATTACGCCTTTACTTGACACTTCACGCATGACTTTAACTATAAATTATGTGGTAAAATATAAAATAATAATTTATTTTTACCAATATATATTATAACAAAATACATAGATTTTTATTTAAATTATGTATTATAAACAGTTTTAACGAATTACCAAAACTACTTGCAGTGACACGACTTCTTAAATCAAATATGTGTTTATAATAATAGTGTATAAGCTAATGGACATAGTTGCCGGGCTTAAAATCGATAAAAAAAAATAATAAAAAAATAGTGTATATTCATTTGTATATACTGATAAATAAAATACAATTAATTAAAACCTCATGTATACATTATTTACATATTGCATATTATTATTATTATACATAGCTACATGGGCATTATGTAGGTGAACAAGGCTAATTTCATATTATCCTCTAATTATACATGACACACGACTGGACCAGTCTATGTATAGGATTACACGCATCAGCTGACGGGTCAAAGGTGAGTAAGGGTTGAGTCCGGGGGTGCCCGTTTGGATTACCGGACATTAAAATCAATAGTGACCACAGGATTAAATATTAATTAAATTTTGGATTATTTTTGGTGAAGAGGTTCAACAGAGATTAAATGGAGTGTGTCTATCGCATGATCTCAGATTTATACATTTATACATAACTTAAATGTTTAGTATTTATGTGTTTTAAGAACCTTTTTTTTTTTGTACGCATCAAATGCTTTTTACTGAATTCAATTGAAAAGTAAAGAATTATATTTTTAATGACTACAGATTAAACAGGGGAGTTGAAAATGCACTATATTCAAGATCCAGCTATAAAATATCGCCCCTGAAAACAGTTACAGACTTTGAATAAAAATTGGAATGGGAAAAAAACCATTGGAATTATATTATGTTTCATTTAATTTAAACTTCCTTCAACCCGAATAATAATTAAAATTCCTTGTTTTTTCAATTAACGATAAACAATTTTTTACAATTAATTTAAGTATTTAGTTATAAGTACTTGTAAGTATATAGTAAAAACATTGTGTATTTTGAATATTTAAATATAATTATCTATTTAATAGTACAATTAAAATTAGTACAATATAAAATCATCAAATTAATAATTCAATATTTTTAATAATATATTAATTTTATTTTGATCGAAAATATTTTTAAATAACACATATTTTATGATTATGATTATTGTTGTCTTTAACAAAAAAAAAAAACATTAAAAACTATAAATATTAATTAAAATTGAAAGCATTTAATCAGATAAGCTCTGGAGTTTTCAATAAATACGGACCACCCACTCACATTAGTTCGTCTTTTATGCGGATATTCGATTTTTATTATGATTAAATACATATTGTTCTTAGGCTGATAATTTTTTAAACAATAATATAGAAAAATGTATTTAATTTATTAACATAATACCTACAGCTCGAATATAAAAATTTGATTGATACCTAAATATAACCAATCACTACAAATTCTAAATGGTTTAAAATATGCGGTCGTGGTGATCGATAGGAAACTAAGAAATTTGTGTTTTTATTTACTACGAATAACTTTTCTTATGGAAAATTCTATAAATCAGTGATATAATTGCCCATTGCATAGTAAATCAACAACGAATTAAATTTAATCAATTTCATCCCGAATATACACATAGATATTGTATATTATAGTTCAAAAGTATTCAGTACATTAAAACCAGACATTTTATATATATATATATATATATATATATAATGTATCTATACGTAATTATAAGTTTAAACCAATTTTAACAAAATATTTGCTTGATTTGAAATTGTTGAAGTATTTATAAATATTTTAATACATGTTAATAAATTAGATATCATAATAGCATTTAAGTTTCTGGAAAGAACACATTCAGTTAAAACGCTGTTTACGATGAACTGCAGTAATGTTTAATATTTTATATTAAATGCACACGGAATGCATATTAAAGGGAGTCTAAGCACTCTATAGTCGAGTGTCGGCTGCGGGAGTCTAAGATCTGGGTTCTATAAAATGAATTGGATATTTAACAATTATCAAATAATAATAATTATGTCATATAATATAATATAATATAGATGTATATATTTTTTTCTCACCTTGTCACTGCAATATAACGTTAATATGTAAATATATAATAGTTGTGTAACATTATCAGTTTTAATGGGAAGTCGATTTTTTTAAAATTTCTATTATGATTGACAATCGATAACAATATTATATTATTGAGCTCTTATTTTTCTGAGTGTATTCGTCCACACAACAGCTGTAAAATGGATTTCCTCGGAGAAACTAGCACCCACCCATTGCTCGTGGTTATCAGATTTATCGATTTATTTTCCATAGATTTCGGGCAACTGAAATGCTCTTCACAATCGCGGTGAGATTAAAAACGTAAATTTACTGCGGGCAATCACAATGATTGAACGGGCCACTGCAGTTGTATTTGTGCACATAGAGTAGTAAATGATTCATTTTTATGGTCGTCCCAAACATCTTTTTTATGGGCCATTCGTATCCATTTAGTCAGACCGCTGTGGTACAAGGTCCGCGGGGACAGATACTTCATTTCTTGGCCGCTCGCGTACAAGCAGCTAATGCATTGGCCCCCGCGGCTGACCTTGTAAATATTTTATTTCGATTGCCGACGACGATGTTTTATTTTCCAAGGGATTCCTTATTTTTTAAGATTTTATTTTAATGCACATTATATAATAAATGCGTGTTTTCCCGCTTAGAGTTGGCGTATAGTCTGGTGGTGTTGGATTGTCGGTATTGATCATTTTGCGAGAGACGAATAAATATAAAACGTAATAATCGCTATTCAAACATTTTTTTAAAGCTGTTTCTGAATATTATTATAAGTAGTTAATAATATTATTTTGTAAATAATTTGCAGTTTTGTAGCTCAGTGATGTTAAAAATATTTTAAAATTTGTATGCAAATCGCATTGAAATATAAAATATTAAAACTAGCATAAGTACTTTTTTTATTTTATGTTGCGAAGATTATTTTATATTCGTCATACAATTTATAATATTATTAATCACTTTTGATCATATTTCTTGATTTTTTTAACTACAAATTTATCAAAATAATTTTTTTCTTACCTATTTATAATATTGTGCTTGTATGCCTTTGTTCAAATGTTCAAATATATGTTTACAAAGGTTGATTTTGAGCGATTCAAATGTTTACGACTTATTTCGAGGTGGTATGATTATCGTAAAACCAAAAAGTTTTAACGAGAAAAAAGCGCGGCCGCAAAACAGCAAACGCCACCGCTGTCGAATCCCATGTCGATTTGATTAAAACTCCCTCTAGCTTTTTTTTTTATTGCCCGCCCATGTTTTATAGTCGAAATAATGAAAAAGTCTAAGAAAAAACGTAAAGAGAAAAAATACAATAATTACAATTACAGACTTTCTTTTTTTTGCTTTTTTTTTTTTTTTGTTACCATTTTGCACTTCGTATATATAAAAATACGCGTATTTGACCCCTCGACGGTGGCGGACCGAAAAAGAAATTAACATAACATAAAAGAAATAGCTGTTTTCGTGTGAAGGGTAGTAGAATAAAAGTCGGAAGGAAATTACCTCCGGGGGTTCATTTCCGTCTAAAATTTTAATACCCTCCTCGCCCTGACGCCCTAAGATAATCCAATAAAAACGAACTGTTCCCTTAAGAATTCGGCAATCGGTATATACGCTCTCTCTTCCATCGGCCTCTTATGCCCATTTGTCACCGGTCACCGGAGGAACCCTTCTCCTCTCTCTTTCGCCCAACACCGAACAGACACAAATAGCTGGAAAAAACGTTCGTTTCATTTGTTTTTCTGTTTTACTTAATGGACCGAAATACTACGACGACACCCAGTGACTTCTGTTAACTGAACATTCCGATCTTCTGCATGTGAAACAGCAATATAATATTCACTTTTCAATACATCAAAATCTGCTATCAATTACCTATATATATATTATTATTATTATTATTGTAATTTATATTTACTAAGCATCTTATACATGCAATTTACAGTTTAAAATACATGTACGAAATATGTAAATAATGATAAATACTATAGAAACTTCATTGTTATACTCCATAAACCAAAATACGCGAAAACGTCGGACGTTGGTATAACGACATACTACATGCTGTAGGTATAATACTTATCAAAAGTAAACTCAATAGTATATTAGTTTTTCATTTTTATAATTCATGATGTAATTTTTTGTGAAATCGTAAATGACTTAATAGGTTCTAGACCAACTATTTTTTAATAGTTTTAATTTAATATAATACGTATAAATGACTAAACATTTTGAAGAAAACAATATAAGTATAGGTACCATTTATTTTAAAAATGTATTATAGATCAATACAATTGCAATATTTTCATTACATTAAATTTTGACTTTAGACAGATTCTTTGAGTAGATTTTAACATTTAAATGTGTATGCATCTATGGTTGATTAAATGATTGAAAACGGATGAAACGTCATGACAATATGATATTTAAACGGTCTTTAACAAGGGCACATTAATTATTAGAGATCGAAATGAGTCACATTTACTGCGTATACTCACTAATACGCACTTGGGTCCAACAGGTTTTATACATGAAGGGTCCTTATAAGTAACGACAGTTACTATACACAGTACATATATATATATATACTGTAATCATACCGTCGCCGCCAACAAGAGAATCGTGTAACAAATGACTTTGTGAAAATAGGACAGGGAGAGAAAATTAGCTTGGTGCAGGGGCAGCATAATATTATAATGTAGTATATATATTATATGTATATGTATGCTCTCTGTCTCTGTCTCTCTCTCTCTCTCTCTCTCACACACACACACACACACAATAAGACAAAGGTGTAGTGGTGTACGAGTGGTGGTGATGGTGGCAAGAACGGTACAGAGATATTATCAATCTGGATGCAAATAAGAGAGGAGATGGATCCTCCGGGGGCCGCCGCCGTCGTGCCCGTTAATGGGCTGTCATTTATACATCGAACTGTGACGATGACGTCTTATTTTAATCAAGTACCTTCACCAACCACCACTACCACTGTTGAGAAGTTTGTCGGCACGTTCCATGTTCGAATGGGTGATGCGGCCGCATAGTTCGAAATCCGTAAAACCAAAAAGTAATTATTTTCCACAAAATGTAATTTCGAAGTAGACCAGTGCAGTGTAACGGATTGTAAGCAAATATTCAAAACCAAGTAGACATTAAATTATTAAAATGATGATTCAGATATTATAATATTTATTAATATATATATAACTACCTATAGTAGGTGGTAATAATACGTTTACCTAGTTGATATTTTTAAAGCCCCATTTTATTTATCTTACGAATAGTTTTAATCGATGGATTATACAGAACTAATGTGATTTAGACATTTAGTTGACGTAAAAAAAACAATAAATAATAATAATTAGAAAATAGTTATCGAAGATCAAAAAATACATTTAAGATTTTAGAGACTAATTATGTATCGGTAGTATTGACATCAAATAGTGATCAAGTAAGTATACAATTTTAAATTTCGTGTAGTTACCAGTTTACCACACCAATCACAGGATTTTAATTTTGTATTTTTTTATTATATAAACAAAAATCCTAAAATTAAATTTATAAATACTTACCTAATATAGGTATTAATAAGAAATATATTAGGTACCAAAAATGCATTCATGATTATCAAAATAATACTTTTTTATGTATATTTTTGTTTCTTAACTTGTAAATGATAGTTTAAACATAATTAAACTAGGAATATAAATTATTTATATATATATATTGTATGTCTGTAATAATTTTGTTATAAGATGTATCATAGGTACTTAAACTTTTTGAAAGTTGAGTTTTTGTTAAAAACCATGTAAGTAGGTACTTGCGATATATTTTTAACTTTAAACCTACCACAAGCGATCGCAGTGATCTAGAGCAATCCTTTGGATCTCAATGAAATCAGGACAATTGAGTGACCACAACTTTTGTTAAGTATAAAACATGCTTGTTTAAATAAATTATAATTAAACGGAATGCAACTGATAAATCGACATTTTTCTTAATTTTAGTTATGTAGGTTTATGGTTATTTAAACTAATATTATCAGAATAATGTATATTTACTCTTTTTGACTATATTTAAGAGCCCATTTTTCATATATCATATATCATATATTTCCATATAGAATCATCAAAACGTGGTCACATCAAGACGACTATATTTCCATGTTCTACCTAACCGTCCTAACCTTATCTATTATATGCTTACACGTAAAAAAGTTTTACTCATTTTAGACGTAAATAACAATACTAGTTAGATAATTTCAGAAATAAGTAATTGTGTACGATGTCTGTATCGTATTACAGCGTTATTATTAAAATAAAAATGTCACATAAACATTTTATGACTTTTTTTATTTATAATCAAACATGATAGTATATATATATACAATAGTGTCCATTTTTCATCCTCTATTTAAATACAAATATCGTCTAAACGAGTAGCCCATTACAGGGGTGTATTTCAAAAATCATTCAACATACCAATGTAATTTTGTTTTTAGTCATAGATTAGGTTAAATCAATATGTATATTGGATATAACCCCATCGAGCCAGGTCTATTTTTTTTTCAAATTCTTCGTACAGTATATATACACTTTTATTGGTCGATTTAGCTGGCTGACCCTACATCTTTTGGTCAGGAATACTGTGGATAGGGCGCTGAACGTGGATATAAAAACAACCCTTGACCCGACGGGAAAACAGATATAAACTTATGTAGGGGCAAACAGCGGTCACTACTATTTTGATGACTCTCGTTTACATAATGACCGCGCCGGCTGCACTGGCAGTTTTTATCATTATTGTCCCTTTACATTGCCAGCCCTTCTCTGTTTCTTATTAAAACGTTTTTCGTCCCTCAGATGGGCCCTTCGTTTACAACAACACTATCTCTCTATTTTATTTTTAGCGTCTATGATAAGGTATTTTAGTCACCACTCACCTCAGTGTTGAAAGAATTTTGTTACCAACGTATTTTAAACTAAATAATTGCACACTTCACGTAGGCTAATGAATACGAGCATTAATATTTTCAAATCAGAAAACTGAAACCATGACCTTAAAACATTTTTTTTATTGACGTAATTTATCAACTATCTTATACAAATTAAATGAAGCTATAAAAAAAGTAATTTACAAATCCTATTAGTTTATATACGTTTGATATTTACCCTGTGAAATTCACAGTATGAATACAATGAGTTATACATAATATTAAAATAAGATGTTATTCGCGAGGATTCTTTCCACTCTTACTTTTGCATGTTTACTTTCTTTTTATTTAAGTAAATAAATGATGACCCAATCGTGTACTCTTTTATACAATTCGATTCCATGTGCAACTCTGAAGTGATATTTGATGTACATAATAATAAATATACATGAGATCATTGTCCGGTTCTTTAACACACCGAGGTGTACAAAACTACTTGATATTCAGTCGTACTTTTTGACAACAATGCTACACATATCTTTTGAAGAAATTAAATTAATTTAAATTAAAAAAATAATAATGGTGTACCTACTCTAAATGATAAATGTTTTTTTAGTCTCAACAGTGATATTTACTAGTTTTTTAAGATTTATATGAATTTTATGACGGAAACGTAGATAGATAAAAATGGACATACGTAAACCTTATCATTTTAGTAACATGACAATCAAGGACAAACTACATAAATCACCATGTGATGTACTTCTTTGTCAGAATAATTATTCTCTTACCAAGTTAAAATCATCATATTCTTAATATATTTTATTAATATTCACAATCGGTTTCATTTCAACTACATCGTGTTATAAGTAAGGTTATATATATATATATATATATATATATAAGCGTTCCAAAAAAATGAATCTATTTGGTTGGTAACAAATTTTATTATTTAATTGTTCAAAAATGATAAATTTACATACTTAGGTACCTATATTGCAAACAGTATAATATAATTTATAAAATAATGTAATTATGAACACCGGTATTGTATGCATGATTTACATTTCTCAGTTATGACTATATTATTATTTAGAATTATAAAAAATATTACAGAAATGTGTATTTCTAACAGCATAATATGATTCTGAAGTGGCGAAACCTGTGGCTTTCGGCGGTAAAAACAAAAAAATATGATAATGATAATAATAAAACGAGTTGCGCGCGCGTCGTTAAATTAAAATATCGTGTTTAGATGTTATCATCATTGGCGGCTGCGGTGGTTTTTATTTTTGGTAAACGGGACAGAAAATATTACGTGCAATGTTTTCCGTCTCTCGTTATGATATTATTTTTTTTTTTAAGAATGAGTAACAAAAGAGGTGTGGCAAGGAACGCCGGTTGTTGAATGAAACTGGTATCTGTTTTTTATATACATAGGTACAGTGAACAGCAGGCGATGTCCGTCATCCTTAAGGATACGATCGCCGCGCACAAATATACGGTAGACTCTGTGACGTCACCAACGCCACCGAGGACATCTCGCCTCAAGGGCCTCGTTTTGAAACAATAGGATTTTATTGTTTTTATTGTAATAATTTTAATTAAATGCCTAACGAAAAACAACCCGTGACGTCGGAAATCGGAATAATATTTCTCTTTCCTACGCATAATGTCGAGTAACCACATATTTATGTGCGCATCTACTACATATTTAAATAATATATATTCGTAAAATATATCATTAACATAATATATGATATACTTGAAACCCGCATTTCGTTTTATTGTCGGCAAATAACATACATTCCCACTGTGGCCCCTCACCGGGAAAGTATAAAATACCTATACTAATTGACGTGTCATTATCGCACGTTCGTATTATTATTTAGTATTTAATATTTGTATTACAATGTTATACGGCACGATAGTTACACTTGCTATAAGTGTAAGTGAATATAAGTGACTTAAACACATAACACTATAAAAACGGTCTGCGCGGCGAGATGATAGTCGACGATGAATGAACGAATCGGTACTGCGATTATCGAAGCACAATAAATTTTTATAAAAAATCAAAACTTTGTGTGTCTACCTATTTACAATACAAACATGTACAATATTGTAATTTATATTTTTGTATTAAATCTTAAATTATATTATACTGTCGTACAACACGATTTATAGTACATAAGACTAAAGAGTAAGATATAATTTAATATTGTACGTATTATGTAATATTTTACGTACTACTACTGAGTATAAACAGATTCTCAAAGACACTACTTGTTTAAAGTGCTTTCGTCTTTAAGTGTAACTTTTTATTCAATCGATAAATGTCTTTGTGATTTTGTCATTTTAAAGTAACCACTCAAATGTCAAAAATTAAAAATGTATATTTGCAAAATATTAATTTGAACACTTACAATTAAACGCTCGATGGTTTGAGTGGATATTAATTTAAAAAAAAACATAATATACATTTATGATTAAATTTATACGTAGTATATATTATATTATTAGGTATGTTATAATAGGTTTATTTAATTGTTTAATTATACGTACCTACCTACTTATAAGAAATTTACTAAAACTCTAAAAGTAATATATTCTGTGTTATAACTGATAATTTAGAGAAAACATTTTTAGTTTTAAAAATTATACCTATACACAATAACGATAGTGCTGCAGGAATTTGCGTATTATTCATCATTGTGATAAATTAATAGTTTTAGTGATCAGAGAAGCTTTATTCGTTCGTATGCACCATGAAGGGTTTCATTGTTTTAATATACATTATACACATTTAAAACACTATGGCTAAAATGTATATACATTTGATAAATTACAAAAAATATGTTATGTTTTGTTGGATTGTATTTGTTCAATATCCTATTACACGTGAAATCGTCCAGTTGCGCGTGGACCTTAAGACGAAATTAAACCGGGTGATTTATGCGCACGCGATTAACGCAGCATAAATCATAAGGCGTAAAAACTAAAATGAATTATCGCCTGTAACAAAAATAATAATAATAATAATAATAATGGACGAGTAAATACACTCCATAGTCTCCGCACAGTTGTATTTTTAATTTCACTTCGTTCGGATGTCTAAATCAAACCAAATTTAAAACTAAACATCACTTAAATTAGAGATTCTCCAGTTATATATACTTTGTTTTTTTTATGTTATATTAATATAATATCTGCATTGAATTGTATAATATTCGTGAACAAAAAAATAATGTATTCTAAAATTAATTGTTGATCGTCTCTGCAATATGGTTATTTAAATTAAACAGCGTCAAATGAAAATATTGATTGTAAAAGCAGTAATTTTTAATGAAAACATAAGTTAATTTTGTTTTCTATTTTAATTTATAAATATTTACATACCTAATAGTCTTTCTATAATTTCATGAGAATTGGCATATGTTTCTTCGCCGGGCTAAAACAAATCCCAAGCGACCAGCCATCATCTTGTACATTCCGCCTATGAATATATATAAGTACTTTGTTGAAAGTTCTTTAATAAAATGTTATAGCTTGGAAATATTTTATAAATTTAATTGTACGTCTTCGTCATTCGCGAACAAATTTAATTAAGTACCAACTATTGAGTTATTGCTTATTAGTTATTTGTACTTTATACATATTAAAAGTGGCTCGTGCATTTACAATTATTTTAGTGTACCTATATGTCCTATATACTTAAAAGTTGTAACGTGCTTCGGCAGAATAAACAATAAACTATATTCGAAATTTTGAACTATCAGTTCCCAATAACTCTTATTGTGTTTGAGCTGATTGTGAAAGTGTGACTTTTTACGCGTTCAACAGTTCCAATACACAAAAACCCTAATTATTAAACTTGTGATGACTTGTAAAGGCTATAAAATTTTTTCTAATGATATAAAACTATTTGGATGCACATAATGGGTTCGGAATTTTGAGGAGTTGCATATCTTTTTTTATAATGTATACTCTTGATATATTGAAGACCAAGCTAGAAATCAATTCTATACAATGACGATTAAAATTACAAAATGTTGGCATGTTTATCTGTGTATATTTATTAATTTTTATACATATTTACTATATTTTTACAATTAATTTTAAGTAGGTATTTTTTATTCAATATTTTAGTGCTTCTATTTTCTTTTTCTAAAGATTTATGCAATATTTCTTTAAAAGCTATTTACAATACCGAATTTCAAAAATTTTTT
Organism: Pentalonia nigronervosa; assembly: GCA_014851325.1. Taxonomy (NCBI): domain Eukaryota; kingdom Metazoa; phylum Arthropoda; class Insecta; order Hemiptera; family Aphididae; genus Pentalonia; species Pentalonia nigronervosa. The sequence continues at coordinate 41,154 of JACXSJ010000890.1, read as the reverse complement.
TGAAAGGTACAGTCACACTTCATGCTGTACATTAAAATAACTAAATCGATATTGTCGATAACTGGTTTTGCATGAAAATTTTTGATTTTTAATTCTTCCTACCACGCCTTAATTTGAACAACTCGTGTTTTTCTCACCATCTATTGTTATACTTACTAATTTTTTCCATTCTAATCCTAAATTGTTTAGTGATTTATTAATACCTACGAACAAATCTTTTCCTGTGGTAGTCTCTTTTAAACTACAAATATCGGCAAGTTCTTCGTAAACATTAAAATTATCATCAATCTCTCGATTAAAAATTAAAATTTGCGCTGTATCACATACGTCTGTACTTTCATCAATAGCGTGTGAAAAAAAAATTGAACGTAATCATGGGCTGTATTAAACGGTACAAACGCAAAGTAACTATGACTGTAGTCAAGGCTGGGCAGTATCTTAGATACTAGTATTTAAGATACAATTATATCTTGCACCTTGTATCGTGCATTTAAATACTTTTTTGATTTGCATCTAGTATTTTTTTACGATTAAGATACTAGATACATTCAAAAATTATGTTTTATTTATATAACAGTTTTCCTAATTGCCCAATAACAAGTTTTTGGATTTGTAGTTTGTAATTTGTAACGTTAAAGAATATATATCTTAGATTAAAGTAACTGGTGTCTGGCATAGCGTCAGACTAACGATAATATATCAGCAATAAGACTTCGTTGGTCATCGGTCACCGACGATCGGTTCATATTTTCTATAAACTTGAGTTTATAAGTTTTTTACATAATAAAAATAAATAAATATATATATATTATTTTTATTGTACCTAACGTAAATAAATAAATAAATAACAATAAATGTAAAAAGTATTTTGTATCATATCTTGTATTTAGATACTTTATTTGAGGTATATTGCCCAGTCCTGACTCTACAGTAGTGCAGTCATCGTTGTCTCCGACTCCGATCAGATAATCATAATAATTTTATAGATTAAACTGACTATATAACTGTGTAGTATAAACGTTAAGTATTAACAATTAGATGTGATTTTATTTATAAAGCCAAAAGAATTAAATAATATTGAAAAATATTATTGAACAAAAATAAAACACAACCATCTTTGTGCGGGCCATAAAAAATTGCTTCGCGGGCTGCGGGTTGCCGACCCCCGCTCTAAATGGCGCGCACAAAAAAAAAAAAAAAACACACACACACACACATCATTGTAAAAATCGTTATGCGTTCAGATGAGAATCTAAAATGCAATGTTGTCGTCAAAAAAGTGAAAACAATTTAAAAACGATGTCGGCGTAAAAAAAAAAAAGGGTTTTTCAAAAATGTCGTTTGGCGACGACTCGGAAAATCGTCTGAAACAAACAATAGCCTACAGGCAACGGTTTTCTACAATCAACACGAGACGGCGTGCTGCCCTTAAAACGATCACCCGGTATATGGTTTGATGCGCCTAGACATATTGTAATGCGAAATGCCTATGACCGCGTCGGCGTACGGAATGCGTGATAACGGGTAACCGTGGCGGTGCATCGGCGGGGAACGCGCGCGCGTTATCAAACAATCTGCCGCGGCGGCGTGGGAAGAGCAAAACTGCGACTACGGGAGACTTGCCCTAACGACGGGGCCCCATTTATCACCCGTCTCGTCATCGCGCGTATTTTTTTTTTTTTTTTTCACCTTCAATTAATATCGCGTTGACCGCGACAAAAAGCTGCCGCCGCCGACCGACCGACACGACAGCACAAAACGAGTAACGACCCACCGTCGACGTATTATAATATTATTATTATTATTATCATCATAATATTTTACGCCGTGATGTCGTGTGTTATGGGTATTTTATTATTATTGTGCATCCGACGAGATATTTATTTGTTTTCCGACGTTATACATGTACACAGAGATTCCTTCTTACCTCTACCCGATATGATATTATTATATTCGTCTTAGGAATTGTGTTTTTTTTTTTTTTCCTTTAAAATATTCACTTTTCAATTATCCGTGCTGCACACACCCGCTGTGGTTGATTTTTTTCGTATCCGCTCGACCGTTGCCCTAAAATCCGTACGGACGGGAAATAATGAATTTAATATCATATTATATAGGTGGGTACATGCAATGACGTAACTTGTGTGTGTGATGAAGTTCAAAAGGTCATGACAGATGACCGTGTGTGCGCGATAACGATTCAACGACCACGGCGACAGGTGTGCCAACGTTCGTGCTAGATGTTTATATATATATATATATATAATATTATGTCTTTATGCTTCCGATCTGCCGTTTCCGTGGTTTATTGATGCTAAATCGTAAACTGTCGACGAAATGCCCACGAGTAAAAAGAAAAACGGATAGAATATATTGTTATCAATCGTGTTTTTACCTATCAAAACACTTATTGCCTACGTAAGTGTTGCACTGTTGTACCGCACCGTCGCATACAGCGATGTTATATTTTTATAAATACATTTCGGACCACCTTCATTGTTGCTTTATACTTCCTGATGATCTCATTTTCATATCAACCACTATTTAGGTACATATTATTTTCAACAGCATTGTCAGCACACAGTTTACTGTTGCTAAAATAGTAGATGTAGCTAATGTCATATAATATGGTTGTTAATTGAGAAAACTGTTATTTAAATACGAATTGGGTTTAATTGATGGATTTAAAACGTTTAATAAGTAAACCTATGCACCTATGCACCTATCTATAAACAGTTAATATATAGGTACAGTGTACCGATGGTAGACTTTATATTACTTTTTTCAACTTTCAAAGAATTTTAGATAAAATATCTGAAATGCATACCTTTTATAAAATGTAGATAAATATTAACATATAGTTTTAATAAAAAAAAAAAAATTAAATTAATTAGTAGGTACATATAAGAATAGTTAAAAATTAAATTTCATAGCACATGATACTAGACTTTATAGTTCCGGGTAATCTATATTATATAATTTTTACTAACCATGTAATTATAAATTAAATAATTAAATGTAATATTATTTTATAGATAAGCTGTGATCACTATAGCACGCATGTTGATTTTATTAACATTTATTTTATATTTTTCACTCAAACGGGAAATATAATTAATCATGAAATAATACAGTAAAATTTTTAAAAAAATCAAATTATTTAAATCGTGTATATTATGTTGAATGAGAATATGCGATATTACATAATATGGTACACTATTAAAAAGTCACGTAGCACACTGTTTAAATGTATAATATTATTATGTTAAAGATATTTTGTATAATTATGTATGCTGATGTCAATGCATCATGTTGTATAAAAGAAAGCACAATTGAAATTAGTATATTTTATAATCTATACGTATCTAACAAATCATAACAAACAAAATCTAATATAATTTATTTCCTCTTAAATTAAACTAACATATTAAAATAACAATTACTTACCACTATTAGGTATAGTCATGATATATTATATTATAACGACCATTTCATACATTTTTACAAAATATTTTCCGTCAAAATAAAATATAAGAGTAAGTATATCAAATTATCAATGTTACATAATAATTAGCTAGTTTCATTTTCGTATATCTGTATACGAATGACGCATAGTCCATTTTTTATTATAATACACTGTATTAATTATTTATTAATTTCGCGGTGTTATATATTTTAGATTCTGAGCGTAGAAATAATTGTAAGAATTGATTTTATAACGATATGTGTGTTTTTATGTATACATTTTGTAATTATGTACCTAATTGACTTCATACCGTAGAAAAAAATTTACAATGTCCAATATCGAAGGAGGTTTCAGATGGTAAATTACATCTATAGTTTGTACATTTTTTTCGGAGGAGGGTCAATAGTAAAAAAAAATAATCCAGCACCTACTTATTAAAATACTTTATCTAATAATAAATGATATATCATGATGTAATAATAATTGTAAAATATATCAATATATGCCATGTTTTTTGAAAAAAATAGTTCAACATGCTGTGTTACTAATACGTAGTTGTACGTATAAATTGATTAAAAAATATTTTTAAAATAATGATTGAGTGCCAACCCACGTGTGTTCCCGTCCAAAATATTTGTTCGTATAGATGTGCAATGATTTATAATTGAACTAAAATTTAAGACATCCACTTTGGTGACCGGTTGCAGCGACAAGATACACTTAAAACCTGCTAAACAGCAGAGCCGACTTCTCCTGTTTTTTGTTTATTTTGTTATCGTTATAAATTTTTATTTTATTTGCCTTCATTCAATGTCTTTACTCTTTGTGAAATCTCGTAGATTGTAAGTTAAGTTATAAATTATAATATTCACTCTTTATATTTTTTTCCTGGCTGTATTGAAATGAATAAGTTCCCTCACATTTAAACCTTGCCGAAGGGGTGAAAGAGAAGTCATTTTAATTTTCACACCTCCGTGGCTTCGTAAGCTACTTATTAAAAGTAAACACCCCGAGATATTTATCTCATTTGGTATTATATCATAATCTACCTTGTGTATACAGAGTATAATATAATATAATGTACTTGTTGCTGAGCAATCACTTATATATTATTGTACAATAGAGGTATACGAAGTTTTTTGAAATCACGCACAAGCAAATAATTTGGAATAACACTGTTGCAAAGGTTTTCAAAGGTTAAATTGACATAGTTTTTTTACAGTAGAATTAATTTGTTAATTTTAAACCGAAATATATTAATGCATGATGGATTATATAAGTCAGAATGCCTAGGTACTATGATGTACTATATACTATATTACATAATACAACAGTTTTTTTCTATCTTACAAGTTTAAATTATAAATTTATGTTAAAAAGTAAAAAATTATGTTTAAGTATAATAATTACTTATATTGGATTTAGTATCTAATTAATTTGGATACAATTTATACATTCTAACTTACCTATTGAAACAATAAAGATTTTGTTTCCATTGTATTTAATTTGATAGTAGTAATAGTATGAATAATTTGAATAGAAATTTTCTTGACAACTTTTTTAAACAAAGTTATTACGTTAGTTTATTAAGTTTATGTTAGTATAAGTAAAAAAGTTATGAAAATAAAATAATGGTATAAGTATTTTTATTTTAAACATAAAAAATATGAATTATTTTAAATATCATTATAACTATTGCTATCACAATCATACTATTGAACATAACAATATTAAGATTAGCTTTCGTTTGACAAAAAATGAATACCAATAAATATATTGAAATAATGTTAGGAATGATTATAAATTTTATTTTGCGACAATATGTATTTTATTTGCAGTTATGTTTAGCTAACAGTATTTTATAATAACAAAGTTTTCTATGAACAATAAATTTAATATTTTAATTATTATCGTAATTAGATTTTGTTACTTGAAGTTTGATAAAAATGTAATGAGATCTCATAGAAAATTGCCTATATTGAACTCCTTAGAAACGGTGGGTATCAAATCCGTTGTAATATTATGATCGTAAGGCAAAACGCCTTTCCGAAGAAAGATAGGCAAACAACAAACCATATGCGAGTTTGTAAAGATGTTTTTAATAATCGCCTTAAGAGAAATGAGAAAAACGCCCCTATTGTTTTATTTAGTATTCATATTTTATTGAACCCGATTACATACAATTTATTTCACATGTCTATATCCAAACCATTCTTATATAATATACTGGCACGTATACAGGGGGGTTCAACTCTCCTCCCCCCGAAAATCAATAGTTTTGTAATTTATATATATCAATCATCGATAACTACAATAACTGATCAGTGACTGTTTATCTGGATTAGTGTCATTGATAAGATGTTGATGTTATTACAACAAATTACGAATTAGGGTTATTATATACCTGCTAGGTAATAAAGATAATACACTGTCCTATAACATATAGGAAGTCAGAACATTTGTTTAGTCTGTGTTCTATATATGATGATAATAAATTATGATAATAATAAATTTATGAAAATAATTCACTAGATATTGAATTATTTTTATCAATTTCTGATATTAATGATTGAAAAAATATGATTTTTTAAAAAAATCCTTGGTCTCTATTGAAAAATTACTAATTTCCTATTAAATCAAAACGACGATTAAAATTTCAAATGGATTGGTTAAACTGTTATCATTGGCTAGCTTACATGGGAAAAATTACAAAGTGCATTGTGCAGATGCTGTGTATTATTTTCTAATAATATAGTTGGTAAAGGGACACATCAACAATTAGGTGTTTTAATATTTTAACCTTTTACAAAATAGAAAGATACCATTCAACGTTTTAATGATCATTCAAAATCAGAGTATCATAAACTTTCAATTATTCGGTCTGAAAAATTTATAAAAGTCATGGAGAACAAAAAAAATAATATAGCAAACGAGATAGATATTAACAAAAATCAAAAATGCAAGATTTTTTCAGTTTTAGTTGATGAAACAAGAAACGTATATCGACTAGAATAAATGTCATTCTGTGTGCGTATCATTGATAGCGAGTTAAGTTATACCACAGATTATATAAAACCTACCTCAAATCATTGGCACCACGAATAGGGAAAATAAGCCTTTATGACAAATTATTATTTATTAACTACGCATCACGGACTTTTTTGTGTGATATGACCGCACAAAAATATGATATGACGTCGTAGTCGCGCCAAATTTCTAATCTTTGTAATTTTTTGGTTACTCTACGTACATATTATGTTGAGTCGTTAAAACTTTTATATTCGAATCGAATAATCTATTCATTGTTGATTCTTGCTACTATATTTGGTTTTTTTTTTTTGTAATTATGAAGAGTCATAAAAGTATTGTTTACCGAAAATGTGGTGTGAAATGTTGCTTAAACAAAAGTTCGGTACATTCAAATGTACTTAGTTACTTTACGTTCCTGAAGGACACCCAGTACCAAAGACCAGAATTTGTTTTTTTTAATATTATTTTTTTTCCTTCTTGTCTTTGTGGCATAACACAGGAAAATATTTTTAAGTGTAAAGGGGTCACTACTTCTTGATGTGTAAATAATATAGAAGAAGAGAAATAAAGTATTTAGTATTCGAATACTTAACAAAACTATCTGTAATAGAGTTAAATCAATATAAGTAGGTAGGACAAACATATGCCCAAAGATTATAACTGACTTATCCATACATTAAAGCTACTCAAATTTTAAATGATTTTTTGAAATTTCATTAGTGTTGATGCTCATATTGCTCATAATATACATTTGATACATAATATGTATTAAATATTATTTGTATACAATAATTTATTTCTCCTATGTGGCTCTACTGCATTGATGTAGGTTCGTGTTATCTGTAAACCAGAAGTGTACCATCTAGTTTTATATAATTTGTGGTTATAAAGCTATAAGCGGGTGGTAGATGTTTGTCAAATATTCAAAGAAATTCAAGATAATGCTGATGAAGAGTTTAAAGAAATATTGTCTTATTCAGAAGCTTCAATGTTCAAAGGAATTATTGAAGTATCAAGAACTATACATCGCTAAACGATGCGTGATAATATTCCAATCAATTCTCCAGAACAATATATTATAAAAGATCCATATTTTTATCTTTTCTGGACTATTTTATTTGTCAACTAAAAAATAGATTTTCTAATCACCATTTCACGATGTTCAAATTACAATTACCTATTCTAAAGTATTTAAATAATAATACTGATTTAAAAGATTTGAAAAAAGTAGCGCATTTTTATAAAGATATTTTACCGCATTATGAGACTTTTATCGCAGAAGTTAAAATATGAGTAGCTAAATGGAAAAATGTACTAGGCAAATACTGCCCAACTACACCATTGACTTCATTGGCTGAAATTTCTTCTTATTTTTTCCCAAACATATACAGTCTTTTACAAATTTTAGTCACATTACCTGTTACAACTACCACAGCTGAACAATCGTTCTCAACTTTACGGAGGCTCAAAATCTATTTAAAGTACAAAATGGGACATGTTAGACTTACTGGATTGGCTTTTCTTAACATATACCGAAACTATGATGTAAACATCGAAGAAGTTATAAATACATTTGCCAGATTACCACAAAAGTGGGATTTTGTACTTTAATGTTCTATATAAAATAATACCTAGCCTAACTCTTATAATAAATTTTTGGACTGTTTTATTTATTTAAATGAATTTCATGTAAAAAGTAATAAAATATATGTAATATTGATTATTGTACATTTTTTATGAATCATCCTCCTCGAATTTTTTTTTTTGTGTGTGTACGTGATAATATATCAAATGATTAACGAACAAAAATAATAATTATATAATTCATTAAAGTAGGATTGATTTTATTGGTACCTATATAAAATACCTACATAAACACAAAACGAATGCAATAAGACGTTAGCAATTTTTGTAATATGATCTGATTTAATTATAAAACGATGACCTTTCGTTGTGACGGTCTCCGGGGATTCATTGGCCATACTAGTTTCTCAGTCGCCGATCTTATATAGAGGGGTGAATGTGAAACTGGGTCGTTTCACCGCACTAACCCACACGTAACTGTGGTAGTAGTCGTCATCATCATCGATATCTCACGTGGTACTTAGGGAGGTCCGTGGTCGTCGTGCATATTAAAATGGTCGTCTTTATAATATAGACGTGATGCGAATTCGTCTGGCCTCTGCAAACGATCAGTCACACGTTAACAAAACAGTCGTTTGTTATACAACACGATCAATTATTATTTTTTAGTCTAGTTGACGTGAATCGATATTGATGATACATATTGTATACGTCGAAATTGGCTTCGAATAGAATTATATCCCTATTTATTCAACAACACTATTCAATGTACGGCATTTTTCAATTTTAATTTTAAAAAAATGTGTTTTTTTTCCAGATTATAGAAGGATTATTTTAATTTAATATGTTAAATTTCGTCAAGTTTTATGTTATATCGCATAACATAATGTTATATCGACTGAAGTAGCCCTATACGGACGAACACAATTATAATAATCAAAAACAAAAATATTTCTGTATATACAACCCCTATTTTGAATAATTATATAGTTGGAAGTAATTTCTTATAAAACATAACAAAACATATAATATTTGTGTGAACCCTATTAATTTGCAATAACAACTCAGGGAATTATAAGTAGGTACCTATACCCAATATATTTTATACAATTGAAAACGTTTAACTGCTTGCTGCGAGTGATGTTACCTATTCATTTTCCAATAAAACCACTTTTGAAACTGTATTCAGGCAGTTTACGCAGCTTCGCGTTTATACGGCACACTGAATTTGCATGGATAAGGAATTTTCCCTAGTTTATGCCCCGGATACTCCTAAAAGCGAATCATATACCGTAACATTTATCATGAACTGAAATTTCTACACGATTGATATACTACTTGAAACTTTTTAACAGTTTTTTTTTGACTGTAAAAGTTTTTATAGGTACAGCAGGAAAAAAACAACCATCACTATAAGACCAAATAGCGTTCTAAATCTAAAATTCAAAATAACGATAAATTCTTAAATGAACAGTTTCGAATGATTATTTATTTATTTATTTATTTTTTTTGGAGGGGGGATTAAGGCTTCGACAATTAAGGTCATTAGCCTGTGGAACTGTGGGGAAGGCTACTGTAGAGTTTTTTTTTAACACGTATGTGTATGTGTGGTAAGGTTTTTACTACTACAAAATCCGGACGGTCACCCATCCAGGAACTAATAGTAGCGGGCGTTGCTTACTCTCAGTCGTAGACGCGACTGGTAGCAGCCAACGCGCCGCTCCAAGCCACTTGGTTGTTTTTATATCAGGCGTAAGGTACCTTTGTACTAGACACTGTTGGGCTAAAGTACGATTAGACCTTTGAACGAATATTCTCCTATCCACATGTGTAGAAAATACTAATACTGCTGCTACTTGAGTAATTACACTATGTTAAAATAATAGTTCTGAGTTCATCTCAACATTTTAGAGTTTTTTTGATAATGAATGTGCACAACAATGTTGTATATTTTAATGTGTTAAATGTATACATCTATATCACATAAGTATAGGATATGGATAGATACTAGATTCGTGGATAAATCAGCCGTTTAACAATTTGTCATCAATGTTATCATTTATAAACTACAATACATTTTAGTATTATAAAATAATTATTCATATTAAAAATAATTGATTTATTAATATTTTTCTATCATCAAATACTGACTGTTTTCACTTATAAAATATGATACGTCAAAAAAAAAAAATACAATATAGGTGATGACAAAATTTATTGTCTAATGACAAAAAGAAAATTGGGCATTGGCACATATTATATAACATATATTATAATATATAACTACTATTAATTTAATATAATATAATAATTTCCAATATTCCTCAAATATTTAATAGTATATAATTTATAAAACTATTATTATGCACCACACTATATTATAAACCATAAAATGGATGGTACTTTTAATTTTAAATCCGTGTAATTAAGTGCAATAATTTGTACTTTGTATTTATTAAGTTTTGAGATAAAAATTGTCTTTTGTTTCCCCGTCACAATATACTGTCTACTTCTAAGTATAGATAGGCGTCGTGTTAAGTTAACATATATGATATATATATATATATATATATATATATACTCGTAGAAAGAGAGATAGGTAGAGAGAGGGAGAAAGATAAAAAGAGAGTGAATGAGTGAGTGAGAGAGAGAGAGAGAGAGAGAAACGGACAGAGAATAAGCGCCCGGCACTATTGGTTTGTATATGCAAGGCACGTAGGCCGCCGGCGTCGTTATTGTGCTACTCGAAGCTCCACCTCTCCACCACTAGAAATTCTCCAACCCTACTAGTGCGCTTTACAAACAACTGAGCTTTTGCACCACAGTCGTTCCATTATTTTTGCCTTTTATTCTTTTAAAATTTCTAAAAAAAATAATGTGCACGATGATTTTTACTTTTTACGAACAACAAATTTTAAAGTATAATGTCGGTTTTAACGTCATTTTAAACAAATCTTAGCGGTTCAGTTTTTATAATAACGAGCAATCTTTACTATTATTATCGGGTTTTTGTTTATTTTTGCATCGATATTTTAAATAATTGTAAGTGGTCGTACTGTGCAGAACCTAATAATAATATTCTTCATTGTATGGACCGTTGAAGGTTGGTGGGTCATTAAAAGTGATGCGATTACATCATTGTAAGGTCGTAAAAACGTTGCTAATATGCTCGGTTGGGAGACCACTGACCAAGGTATTTTAGCCACGTGTTGGTTACTTACATCCTTTTCTCTTGTGAGGCTGGTGAAGTCCAAAAATACAGTATAATATACAGATATTACCAAATATTGTTCTTAAAATTGTTTATGTATTCAAATTTAAACATATTATTTAACTGTTAAAAAAAATAAACTTATATTTACTTATAAATAACAGTTAATTGTCTTGTTTCTTATTTAGATATTTTAAGTTTTTAGATTATACACCTAAGTAGAATTTTTCGCAAAATATCTTTTATAGTCGTTAAAAACTAAAATCTTATAATTTTAAGAATTTAATGTTCAAAATGAATTAATTCTTAATACTATTATAGTAATTATGCTTCCATTATGAAAATTATACAATTAAACATAAAAATATTTATAAAATATTAGTAATTTTATATAATCAGCTACAGTTTCTATAGCAATGTACCACCTAATGCATTTTTTAAATTATTTTTAATTTATGAAACAAATTAACTGTAATTGTAACAATATTTCAAGTCATATTTTTAATTTAAAATAATCAATTAACTATTCAGTCAAATAATTAATCTTTCTATAACCTAACTTTCTGTATAGAAATTTACCCACATATTATTTATTTATAATTCAATATTTAAACTATATTTAAATTATATTTTTATTTATTTATAAATTGAAGTTTATTTTATTATAAATATATATTTTTTATACATTATTGTCTATTGTATAAAAACAATTTCGATTACTAATATTAATATAAAACAATGATGTTGAATTTATATGGAATAACAATGAGTTTTTTTTAATTATTATTTGTAGGTATAGGTTAAAACCGAAGTTTATAAAAATTATTAATAACTAAAATTTAATTATGGAATTTATATACTTAAGTAAGTTAAATAAATAGATAATATACCATTATTTAATTGATTGTAAACAACTTATGTAAATAAAACAATTTTTTTATTAGTTAATTATTATTATACATTTTGATATTTTACTGTGATCTCAATAGCAAAAGAAATATAGTTAATCATGTAAACTCAAAAAGGCTTCACAAAGTAGATACATTAGGTATAATAAACACAATCCATTCACATTTATTTTCCGAAAATTAATTTTTTTGTTGCTTCATTCGCACTAGTTTCATATAATGGAATTATCAAAAAGGTCATAAAATGACAACGGTTCGGCTTAAGATTGCACATTTCTTTGGTCGTTCAAACGATTTTTTTCTTCCCACTTCTAGAGCTTTTGTCTTTTTATCCATCGGATATGGTGCAAGCTCACGGACGCCAGTGTTATCGCTAATAAAAAAAAATAAAAGTCGCCAATAATTCATAGATCCATTTTCAACGAGTATTTTTCTTATCCTACTGACCAAGGGTGGCATTCCCCTTTTTTATGTCTAAAGAAATTGAATTTAACTCATAAATTCCTTCCAAAAATACACACGTAGGTACCTATATCTACCCTCGGTCCAACAATATTTACAATCTTTCTAGTTTCTACCTTACACTTATTATTAACGTGATTACATTGAGAAATCAAAAAAAAAAAAATTTTTAAAAATGGATTGAATATATTTTTTAATGATTGAAACTTTGAAATCTGTATGAAATAAAATATTTAATTACCTATAAAAACATTTATTAGAACTTATTGTTGGATATAAAAATAAAAATATATTTAGTTGTGGGTTTATAAAATCATAATTATATTTATTAGTATATTTATTTTTGATACGACTAACTAAATAGTATTATGAATTGAATCCTGTTCAAACGTTGTTTTGCTGATGAATTTGAACTTTTTGTGGCCTAACCACAACCATAACACTAAACGAGAACTATAATAATAATAATAATAATAACAATATGTTTGTGAGTTATTCTGAAGACAATAATTTACTTTTATACGAATAAAAAATAGTATTATAATCAGACCAATGTCTGACAGAACAAAAGTTATTTGTGTGAAAGATAACGTCAAGGAGTATTTTTATTTTTTATGAAGTCGATACTTACCGAGAGAATGGAATGGGGCAAACGAGGATAGATGTTTCCGTCGCATAATTTTTCATTTATATCTTTGAATGACGTTTGATTTCCATATAGATGACGCGATTTTTGCGGGCAAGGTAAAAAGGCAGGAGGGAGAGTAGCCCTTTAAACGATGATTTATGAATGTTAACATATTGGAACACGACAGCAACAGGGACCCTCCGGTCAGGGATCTCTTTACCTACCCTCCAGTCATACCGACCCTAAAACTACACAGTCATATACGTTGTAATAATTCTGGTAAATATTTCACGACGAGAGTGGATGTATCGCGTTAACTTAAGTCGTTTACGGACATTTTTTAACAGCGTAGATAGTCAGAGCGTTATTGTGAATAGCATAGCTATGTTTACTATTACAATCCCGAATACAGATTTTTGTTTGTGTATATTATGTGATCACTCTATATTATAATATTACTTTGATGATGATTCGGTGTATCGTGGTATCTATAGATGTAGATTACAAATATTGCAATAACGTATTTCCTATAAATGCTTTATAATTAATTTTAAATTATATTACGTACATAGTTTGCTCTAGTTTTTTTTTTTTTTTTATTATTATTATATATTATACTATTACTTTTTTACATTTACAAAATTGTTTATTAATCTTAAATAATGACTGTATGAAAATTTTGTACGCATATAGGCACAACAGCATTGTAGTTTTTATTTCTTAACGTGTTGATACCTACGGTACAAACTTTAACAATACTGGATTTACATTTAGTTTTTTATACTTTATTCGATTATAAATCAATAACAAACTACTTATATCAGATAAGACTCTTACATACCTACAACACTTATCGTATTAAACTAATAAAAATACATCATTTCGAACGTGACTTAGATATGCGAACAAAACGAAATCCAATCCACCACTAAATGGATAACGTCGAATCCGCATAATTTTACAGTTTCATTATACAAGTTTTGCCATATATAAATGGTATGTGTGTGTTTGTGCTTAAATAAATGTATATACATAATATTATATAATAATAACTGCAGCGTGTTTCCCTAAGACGTTCGAAACCGTTATATTTGCTCCCTTTATAATATCTTGTATAATTTCCTGGCGCTTGTCTAGATTAGATTTAACCTCCACCCCAGTTTCACGGTTTTCCATTTAACAAACCTCCATCATCCGTCCCACTTTAAACAGTCATTAAACTTAATGGGGACACTCTGCGGAACCACCGGTATGGAAACAAAACGCATATATGTATGTATATAATTATAATACAAAGTAAAAGGATATGCGTTATTTAAATTTTTGATTAACAAGATAACCAACGGAAAATACAAAGTTGAAATCATATCATATCTCATCGTTACTCGATATATCGTTTATACTAACCTAATTTTGAGAACCATGGTTAAGATACGAAACTGCGAGCTTGTGAAAATAATACCCGTACGTTTATCAACGTCAGTTTTTGAGAATAAAAATATACTTCGCTGAACCAAAATTGTAAATACCTAGGCATATAACAGTTATTTTAATATTTGAGAGTTTACATAAAATATTCAAATAATATTCATTATTGTCATTTATTAATATTTGTATTATTATTTTATTCAAGAAAATTTTTTTTCGCTCTTAAAAGTCGACTTATTTTTTAGTACGTGATTGAATATAGTATTTATAGTGTGTATATACAGTAGATACATATAGTTTTTAACAACATAGTTAAACTAAACTATAAATCGTATTCAATCTGATATAATAGTATTTTCATACAAAAATTGTAATTAAAGTTAATTTTACCTTTAGGGGTTGACTAATAGCTAGTGAGGTATAAGTGAAGAGGGTTAACCTTCGTAAGCTTAACAAGACCCATCAAACAATACACGGACACAATTGATATGCACTATTAGCATTTATCAGTATATAGCTAGTAGTATACTATTATTAGGCACACCAAGTATTGTTAAAAAATTGTTCTAGTTCATAATAGAACATTATTAGAATTTAAAATATGATCTTAACATAAATTATGCGAAAAAGAGTATAGACCAGACATTTATAGATTATTTGAGACTCCAGACTTATTTCAATTGCCTGATATTAATTTTAAAGAATATCTAATAATAAATAATAATATTTACATAATTTTTATTTGTCTGAAATGTAATAATATGAAACAATAGCCAGTCTTTTAAATCGTCATTGTATTAGAATATATTAATTAATTTTTTGCGTATTTTAGTTTATAAGTAAACAACTATCTGCCTTCAATACAAACTTAGCTTATAAAAGTTAGATAAATCAATTGTTTTTTATTTTTCGTGTATTGTTTAATAAATGGTTATTATTATATGAAAAAAACTGGTCGAATTTTTGCGATACATTTTATATTTATATTTAAGAAAAATACATATATGAAATTAGTTGAAACTACATTATTATATTATGAAATATATTTATTAATCAATTTATTTTTAATTTTTTTCTAATAACTCAAATTTTAACTAGTTATTATTTTATAACTTTTACATTTCTCAATTTCTTAAAAATATAAAATTTGGAAAATTTGTAAAACTATATAATTAAATTTAGGAATATTGAATCAACATACATTTTATGATTTACATAAGAACTAGCTACTAATGCTACTACTATTACTAAGTTCTTTGTATTATTTTAAGTTACTCTTTAAAAAGTAAACATAAATAAATAAGGATAAAATGGATTGCACAATATTATAGTAGAAAAATTGTCGGGGGTGACGTGCATCTGCGACTGTGTTCATTCGTCGTCTACTCCAGTTTTCCGAACGTTGTCTGTGCTTTGAATACTAAGTTGCGGCTGAAAATACAAAAACGCGAAAATATGAATTTTCCCCCTTTTTTTTTTTTATTCACCGGTCTTACCCTACCATACATAGCATTCGTTATATTTCTTAAAAAAAACTCTGAAATCGATTATTTACCATAACCACTATTTCATATTTTTCGGACGATAAAACTCTTTCGCATTGTTTTCTAAGACTTGAAACGTGCTTTCAAATTCACCACACACAGTACTTCGGTCATATTATATGACCGTGTTGACGAAGTTCACTGACGTTTCAGATATTATATGATAAGAAATAGGAGTGAAAGAAACGTAATTAGGACCAAACAAATTGTCATTCATCGTGCGTCTTGTCATGGATGAGGGGAGGGTATGTTTTTCTGACCCTTATTGGATTAGCAGTCCGTTTTTTCTGGGAATTCTTGAAAAAGTTTTTTTCGAGAGGTCCATAAAAGTATACCCACCCGGCCACTCCGACCATCTACAATTTAAATCTTACAGTTGACTTGTAAGTTTACAAACAAAACACAGCAATTACGATGAAGCTGTGTTTTAAACAGTCCTATTGAACAGTATAATATTTATTATATTCCACATTATACATGTAAAATCCTTATATATTTTAAATACAGCCTTCTTGACCCTTTCACGGGGCACGTGTGCTAAATAATATAATTATTTCCTAAAGGGGCATTGTTATACAAAACACTGAAACAGTTAAAATTGTAGTTCACAACAAACGTTACGTCATAATAGTTACACATTTGCAACAGCCGATAGACTTGATGAAATAATCAAGGATAAATAACTGACAAACACTAAAAATAGATTTATATTTAAAATGACAATTGAATGACACGGCCAATAATAACTAATAACTTGTATGTGTTAAGCACATTTTAAATAATATCATAAATAAATTGACATGTTTGTAAACTCCAATTTATACCAAATTTTCTAAAAAAAAAAAAACTATAAATGTATAGTTATTTATTTAATGTATAATACAATATCAAACAAATGGGTTTTGTTTTATGTAAAAAAAAAAATGTATAATAAAAATAGGGTGCAGGTCCGAGTACATATCATCATTGTGGTATCCTAAACCAATTTGGCTACACTTATAAATATAGATGGAAACTGAATCCCGTGGTCGGCGTGCTATAATCCGTAGATGGCTATAAATCTGGGACCAATTTTTCCCATAACGGAATATATATTTATATAATATATATTAGGTATATATCATTTTCCAATCTTGTCGTGGATTCCACTTGGTTATATACAACACGACGCCCTTGAATTTGGCCGCTTGTTGCCTGAAACAATATAATATATATATATTAATACAATATTTTTTTTTCACGGAGTTTTCCTTCGCATCGAATGTGCCACACTACTGACTATAGCCGGGCGTGAAAAATGATTGGCTCGGCTCGTCGTATATTGGTCTCTGTATGATAAATGTAACCAGATCAACACGCAAAAGGGTCCTGCAATAATGCCCAAGACAATCCATTATTAGGGTGCGATTTACGCGCCGACGAAGAGGTGGTAGAGGGAGGAGAAACAAGACGTTTTTTTTTCGCCCCATGACTTTTTTTCTTCTTCGTCCGATCCTGCAGTTCGCCCGACACCAGTTTTGAAATATATTATAGACTATTGTCGGGCGCTGCGAGTAAAAAAAAAAAAGTAACAAACTTGTTTTACAATTGTCAATATAGGCATACAATGGTAATTACAAAACCTATGAACTCCAGTGTACTAAGAAAATAAAAATAAAAAATACTTAGCCACACTAGAAAAAGATATATTATTTGTTCAGTTTTTCTATTTATACTCACCGTTCGTACATATAAATGATACATACACAAATGTCGCCTGATCTCGTGTTCTAGAAATTAAATCATTACTATAATAATTCAGTGAGGGGGAGAGCACTATTTCGTCTTGTCATCCAAAGATCAGATAAACGCGCCGGTCGTCATCGTTGTCGTTGTCCCTCGGGTCTAATAAACTGTTTCTCCTAAGTGTTTTAATTTTTTTTTCCAGTCTTTATGAATTATAATGAAAGCAAAATACTACAGAAATAATATCACCGTACTCGCCGGTCTTAAATCATTTGGCATTTGTAACAGACCTAAGCGTATAAAAAATTAGAATTTCATATTTTTCTTATATTTTCTCCTCCCCGCTGTTAATTTATTTTTATTATCACCTTAGGACGACTGTTTTATTTATTACATCTTCCCCAACCCGCCCTTAATATGCTTTCATTTCCTCCACTCGTTTCTTTAACTCTTTTGATAAAAAGCTTGAGATTTTTTTAGGGATATAACATGTACATATATATATATTTGTAATATATTTTTTTTAAGGGTAAAGAAAAATTATTAAAAATTCGTGGGGGAATATTTTAACGCCGACTCCGTCCAAAATTAATATTCCTATCGCACTCTTTCTCCCCTTAAAAAATATATATATATATATATATACATATTAATGCTGAAGCACAAAAACAACCCTCTCTCCATTTGAAGCATTTACAGAGCGATTTAAAAATACAGTGGCTCATAAAAATGAACAGTAAAAAAACGTACGTTTTACAATAGTAGTTCTAATACTGAGAATATAAATTGTCATATATCATTCGTATTTATAGTTTACTACTATTGGAGGTTGTTTGCCGTAACAATTAGATCTTATTCCATGTCCGTTCTAAAAAATAGTTATAGAAGCAAAATTTTTGTAACCTGTACTTGTGTATTACATTATTCATGTTCAATATTATTGTTCATATTCCTATATTTATGTAGAATAAGAGTATGAATTAATTATGTTTGCGAAGTATTTGAAGAATAATTAACCCATCTAAATTAATAGGATTACTTATCATAGATTTCACACTTAAATTAATAAAGAATTTTAAAAAGAAAAATTTTGATTAAATTAAACTTCAGTTAATAATGTAAATATTTGTCGAAAAAATATTTATATATGAAGACAAGTAATACTAAATTTCAAAGCCGAATCATTCGTGATAAATAAAATTAAAAAAAATATTTGTCATATCGTGAGTATTTTTAAAATTATACGCTACAATATAAATAACTTAAAAAATATTGAATCAGTATATTAAAGTTAATGAATGAACAATTCAACCATAAATACATTAAAATATAATAACTACTGAACTATCAGAAAATTGTAAATAAATAATTTTAAAAAAAGTTTGATAATATGAAGTATATTATAGTTTAAAACTAAACTAAGTATTACTGATTGCATAATGTACAACGGTAGCCCTATTTATTTATACAAAATAATACTATATTGCCATGTAGGTACGTATTAAATCTTAACGAAATTAACTTTAAAAATATATTATACAAATAAGCATTTGTTTGTTATTTAAAATGTTTTATGGGTCGTCGAAGTGTCAACATTAGTGTTAGATTCACGGGTGTTAATGGAATATTACGTTAGAGGTGATTTAAAAAAAAATAATAAGTGCTTGAGAAGACGAGGGTCGAGTTAATCGGTACACAGATTGTAAAGATCATTCTAAAGAGAGGAGCAAATGGCCCGTTGTTAAGTCGTCAAGTGCCGCAGTTTTTAGCGATTTACCAACCATAACTTTTTGCGAACACTTCTACCCCTCCCATGTTTCTAAACAAATACCCTCCTCATTTTAAAACACAAAAAATATGTATTTATATAACAAGCCTGAGGAAATGTTTGTCGAGAATTGTTGCCAGCTCTGAACTCTCCCCCTTTAATAATAACAGTAATAACAATAACGAGATTCGTTTAAGATGGAAATCTGAATAGGGTGGCCTGACTTAATTTTGATACATATTTTTCATAAGTTTCTCATTGAAATTGCATGGTATTAGATGACCTCTCCCTCATTTTCTTCGTTGCCAATTTGTACGATAACGCCTCATTAGCTATTCTTCTGTGTACCAATGTAACGTTTTAGTCGGTTGAGTTGCCTATATCGATCTTCGTTATTCTACATAATATAAAATTACGATAGTGATACTATAGCACTAATAAAATATAAATACTTTCATGATTGTACATTAACATTTTTCAAATTCAACTATTTGACAAAAAGAAAAGTTTAAATTGAATTTAATTATATATTTCTAAAAAAATTCTAATTGTATAAAAAAATAAAGCAGTTTATGTATTTAATGTTACCATTAAACACAATAAACTTATTAAAATACTATTCGCCATTGGTGACTAAATTTAATTCGATGAACTTTTAGAGATCGTTTGAAGACCAAAGTGGTTGAGCAATGTTCAGCAATAATTAGAGATAGAATATTGATGACCTATAGAACACACAAAAATTCCCTAAAAAAAAAAATGCAAAAATGCTCTAAAAAGTCCAAAAAAATGAACTTAAAAAATGACTAAAAAATCTACTTTAATAAATGAAAAAATTTAATTTAAAAATAATAATTATTTTTATAAATAGTTATAAAAAAGTAGACAATAGTAAACATTTCAATTTTAAGTAGACCACATGAACGGTAAACTTGGTATCAGTATCAGTACGCAATAAATTTAATCACAGCAAAACCCTCAGCAAAAATAAAATAATTTTTTTGAATATTTAAATTTTTTTTAAAATGTCCCATAATGTACAAAAATTACAAAAAAAATGTCCTATAATATGAAAAATGATGTAAAAATATAAAAAAATGACGTTAAAAACAAAAAAAAAATGTAAAATAAAATTAGTATGTTCTAAGAAGAAGGGAGCATAAAACGAATTTTTAGCTAAGATAGCATTTTAAAGGATCAATGGAAAAAAAATGCAAAAGTCATCAACATCCTGTCTCTAGTTATGATCTTAATATATAATTAGTTTTTTGAAATATATTTATATATTGTTGTATTTTAATCTCATATTAATTTTAAATATGCAACCTACTGGCTACTATAAAATAGTGTTGCTGCGATTCTTCATAATTCATTACTTAAGATTTTGTGTAAAGCGAAGAAATTATAAGATTTAAATTAATATAAGTCATTTATAAAAATAAAATTTTACTTTTTAAGTGACAAAACAATATTTATGCAACTATGCAAATTAATAATTTAAAAACAACATAGCGTCGTTCACGGAAATAAACCTCCTTGTGCCAAATTTATGAATTTAGGTTTTAGTATCCCCGGATTCAGAAAAAAAATAAGCTGTTTATTGATAAGATCTTTTATGTACCATTTGCATCGTAGAATTAATGAAAAATAATTAATTAATTCTCCTAGGTATGTGGTACAAAAAATAAATAAATAAATAAATAAATCGTAATAAAAAGTTTATGAAATATCTCCTATATGCTATCTCCATCGTAAAAAATCCTATATGTTACCAATTGTAAATCGTTTATGAAAAAAACTCCTATGTGATTTTTTTTTTTAAACGTTTTTTGTGTTTCCTGAAAACAACGCTTTTTTCACATAGGAAATTTGTTCCCACGAACGACGATAGTATGTTATATATTACTTGGGTGCCTAGTATTTTATTGGTTGTATGAAAATCTAAAACAAGTGCTTTGATAAAGTAATCAAAATCGATTTAACTAAATTTTTAATTAAAAATGAAGTATTTAAATGAATAATAATAATACTTTCACAAAATTATTACATTTTCCCGTAAATCAAACTTTGAACTTTTTTTTTCTGTATCTTAAACAAGTGAACATTGCAGAGGTTATTATTTCTGATACTTTTATTTAAATTATTAATACATATTAATCATAAAGATTTACATTTTGAATAAAAAATGTATTTTAGACTTGAGTACTTGGAAGTTAGTTAGCATAATATGGTTACATTTAAATAGGTTTTTTTTATTTTATTTCATTCCTACGTACACTGTAATAAAATATCTTTGGTTGAAATATTCACAATTAATTCTCTATTCACTTTTTATTTACAATCAATTAATTTTTGATATTGAACTAATTTTATTTTTATATTGTAATTATGTGCTACATCATTATCTAAAATTACTGTTCATATAATTGTTTCATATAATCATATACTATTTAATACTACATCATTATGTTTGTATTTTTTTTTTATACAAAATGTTAAACTTAAAAAGTAACATTCTATAATATATTGTTCTAGATAAACATTACCTAAAAATAAACACAAGGAGTTTGATTTTGTAATTTATATATTGTGGCGGAACAGATTATAGATAGGTACCTAAAAAGTTATATGCAGATAACGGCATTCTTACAAAAACGATAGATATTTAGTCTTTATCAGCCATCACGTAGCAAGCAGACAAAAGAAAAACAGATCGACCAAACGCTGCATTGTTCACGCTAAGGTCATTGAGATAAATTGTGTGATGTTAAAAACTAAGTATATTTTTTGATCATTTTCTTGTAATATGCTTACATTCAAATTTCTATTTAATAAGTATTATTTTAATATTTGTTTATTTTGAATATGTTAAATTCATAAATTAACGAAAAAAT
The DNA here is from genome assembly GCA_014851325.1 of Pentalonia nigronervosa. Lineage (NCBI taxonomy): Eukaryota > Metazoa > Arthropoda > Insecta > Hemiptera > Aphididae > Pentalonia > Pentalonia nigronervosa. The sequence continues at coordinate 18,506 of JACXSJ010000890.1, read as the reverse complement.
TAAAAAATAATAATATTAAGAATAATATATCGTCAAAAATAATACTTTACCGTATTTAAATATTTTAAACTGCGATAGACAAATTTAAAAGTATAGCATGTGCGATAAATAATAAAACTCACCCATAAATTACTTATAAGCACATATTATATTATACATCTTCGTTTTATTAGAATCAGGTTTGAATTTAAAACCAATTTGCATCAAGGAAGAGGTGTGTAGGGTCTTGTTATTTTGTTAATGTTGTACGTATAAGAAAAAAAGGGGGACCGACTTTATGAGGTGAAACGTTTTATCCACCGTTCAGGAGTTTGTCGTGGTTTCAGGGCTAATGTTAAGGAACGGTAAAAAGTCTGGGGGGATTGGAAAGCACAATATCCAAAGACGTTTTATGAGCCACCAACACATCGAAGTCTATATAAATATGTGTGTATATGTGTGCTTGTGTGTGTATATAATATATATATATATATAGGGGCTGGATTTATCACGGTTATAAAAATTTAATGCACCACAGAAATCCGAATCCCCACACCGATTCGAACGTGAATATTTTACATTAATATAACTGTATTTTTATAACACACTGCTACTGTGTGTATATATTGTGTATATCTGTATAAAATCCAACCCCAAAGTATTCGGTTATAGGATTTTTGCAAGGGAATATCAAAACACACACACCTTTATATTATATAATATTATATACTTCTGTTAATTCAAAACATAACACACGCTTTTGTCGTGTTGTTTAAAACGGTAGTGTAAAACAATGTGTTAAAACCTAACACCTAAGTATATTATTATAGTGAACATTTCATACAAAATAATAAATATAGTTTTTTGATTTATATTTTTGTTCAGATACGCATATCAGAGTGCTTCGGATAACGAATTTGGAAGTCTTGCAGCTTTCTCTAGCGTATTGATACATTTTGTATTGAAACCGTCGTTTTTAAAATATTATTTTTAAATAACAAACCATTTCTCTCTTTTTTTTTTTTTGTGTGTGTCCAATGCCCATAGCCAAACGTATATAGTATTTACAGACAACAGACCTATTAAATGAAATGCGTAGATCTTCGATTCAAACGATATGTATAATTGCTAGACGACCGAAAACTTGTTTAATTGCTCACTAAACGTTGTCCACACGCGTGTTAAAACTACGGAATTCTATATATTTTATCGAGTGTAGAAATACCAACAGTCGGCGGTAAAGAGACTTTAAGTGTATAAAGCAGATACTAGCAGATATTATTATACATAGGTCGTATTATTGATTTGAGCCAGTGGCGGATTGAACTTTTTCTCCCTTAAATCATATTTAATATTCTTACACTGAGTTACACCACCGATCCTAAAAAATTTCACTGCTTTCCAAGTAGTGAATTCATAGGTTGTAAGTGGTTAAATAACGGGTTCTCAATTGGTATATACAGTAAATCATAGAAGCAAAAATTCGAGCAATAAGTAACAAATATTTTCGTAATGACCTGCTATTATAATAATGTTATCGATGAAAGAATTAATAAATTCTTTACCGGGTTTTAGCTTAAGGCACAATTTTCTGTTACTATTATACGTCTTATGCAGAGGACACGTGTACGGCTAAACATTATACCTATTTATAATTTAATTATCAACTTTTAAAAATTGTTCAAATTACATTTTCCAACCACCCGCCAATATTTTAGTGAATCACGTGATTCATACACCTCCTTCGAGTCGCCACTGGTTTGAGCATTAAAAACCGCACTGGTCGGTAGGAAATCAGTCGAAAACTCCTCGACGATGACGATGATAATAATAATAATAATAATAATAACAAGAAGAAGAAGAAATTTAATATATAATATTACGGTGGAATAAAAACGTTCGATTATCGTTATTATTTCGTTTTATCGGACCGGCGGCGGCGGTAAACACAATAATACGGACGCTCCTCCGCAGCGCCGAAGTCGTCGCCGCCGCCGCCGCGTATAATAATACAAACTCGGGGTGTCCCCGGGCGGCCGCTGCGGACGGGTGTCTATCAAATTCGGCTTGGTGGCCCGTCGGGCCGCGGGCGTCCGGCCGGCCGGCCGGCGGTTCAATGTAAACAAAGCCGTAACGAATGCCGCTGTCACCGTGAGCGAGCGCGCGCGCGGGCACGCATAGTACAATAATGTGTAGATATGTACGTGGCGTACGGATAAAATTGGTTTTTTTTCAGCGCCCGTCGACAGCGGACGCGGTGTTATTGGTTTCCACATTCTCAGCCGCGGATGTGTGCGCGGACGCGACCGGCGTGGTGTTCCGCGGCGACTACCGTCTCCGCGACAGCCACCGACGCTCGCGCGCGCACACACACACACACACACACACACACACACACGCGCGCGCGCACACACACACACACACACACACACACACACACACACACACACGCGCGCGCACACACACACACACACACACACACACGCGCGCACACGCACACACACACTCGCTAGATGTGACGCACACAACGCGTGTCACGGGCCCGTGGTCAAACACCTTCTTCTTTTTTTTTTTCTCTTCTTCTTCTGGTTTTTCCTCTCGTTCTATCTACACACACACACATAATATATAATGTATAATATACGTATCGAATTTTTCGATGTCCATTATGCGCGTGTACAGCCCATTGTTGTGTTATAATATTAAGACTGATCTAGTATACATATATATATATATATATATATACAGGGCGATTCGAAATCTACGTTACGTCGATTTTATCGCATAAATATTCAAAATACAGAAAAATGTACGGTACGAAAGTTTTTTGATTTTTAGAAATTCAAACGGGAACCCACATACTACTCTTTTGCAAACATACCTGCACGAAGACATTTTTTTTAATACGTTTTAGTGCTCGAACGACATTAATTAATGCAAAACTCTATGTGCTCGCAGAGAGACATATAAAGTTTTTATACATTTCTAAAGTCCACCGGCCTTAAAATTCCCCCTAAAATATCGTAAAGCGTACAAATCATTTTAGAAATATGTTTCTAAATCAAAAAACTTTCGTATCGTACATTTTTCGCCATTTCGAATCAATACAAAGGTAGCAGTAACATAAATTTTGAATCGCCCTGTATAGGCAAAGAGATAGCATAACACAACAGTCCAGCACGGGTTTATTATAGATATGGAAAAGCGTGCGCCCGTGATATTATATTTGTATACCTATTATGTTATAATATATATTATTTTGAGCCGTCGCGCGCGCCTTATAATACAATCTGTGTACGAGTATACCTATAAATAAATATAATATTATACTCTCTGTGGGTATAATACAATAAACGAAAAAATAGTGGCACAAGCACCATATATTCTGGAAACGAATCACAATGGCCGTGAAAAATCGGACACGGGCTCGGGTCGAGATGTATAGTCGGAACGACTCCGAATGTTATGTAGGTATATATTATATTATAATGTATATAGGTAAGTATATTATGTACCTACACGAGTTTGGTTTTTCACGAGGGAGGACTGCACTGCACGCGCGTTACGCCCGTTTGGATAGAATTATATAACTTTTTTTTGTTATTTTTCAGAATTCGTGTATTACAATAATATTATTACTGTTGTTTTTTTTATTTCATTTTATTATCTTTTCCTCCTCGTCCCGGCAAGTACAAACCCTTTTTGTCGGTTCGTGTTGAGATTGTAGAAATACGCGCGCGTATCTAAATGAATTAGTGGCGGCCCATAGGGACCGATATACGCGTAATTAAATGGCGATTAAATCCCAGCCCCGGGATCCCGGACGATCCTTGAACTTGCATCATAAGTTAAAATACGCACTGGACAGATACGATCTTATCGATATGCAATATGGAACCGTTTTGTGCCCTGCCAGGAAGTACTACGACACTAATTGGTCGCACGGGATTTATACTACACGTAATGAAATATTACAGTAGTTGTTCTAATTTGTTTAGTTTCGTGGGACTATCTATACACTGTAGAGACGTATTCAGAGTTTTCTCGCCCCGTCGCTATTTTGCCCTCCGCCTACCCTTCCTTAAAAATGCCATTTTTTTACAATTTATATTAAGTATATACGAGTTTAGGCTTAATCATATACCAATAAAAAATTCAACAACGAAAAATAACACGATCACAGCTAAACCATATGCTTTTCGGTTTGTCATTACATGATCGATTTTCCAACAAGAGTAAAATTATATTTATTACAAATAATTGCTTCTTTCTAAAAACTACAACTCTCCCATAAATAAGTCTCAGTTTAAAATGCGCATACAATATTATTTTTGAGCATTCTCAAACTATGCTTAAATAATGCATTTATTCAAATTCTGATTTTTGGAATATTTGAGTAGTCTCGATTCTTTTTTAAAGGCATTTAAGGAAATGACGTTTACACGACTATTTTATCGAGGTTTTATTTGAACTTTACAAACATACTCGTACATGTTATTACATAGTAGAATTATAGATATTCACAGTGAATTATATAAAAATACAATAAATTCTAAACAACAATCACACGTAGCGTCTCATTGGTATAAAAAACTTGTGAATAATTATAACATGGGTAGGTTACTTTATATTTGTGTGTCTTACCTTAACGCGCCACCCTCGGATCTTAATCATCTGGAAACGGGTGGCACGTTTCTTTGAACCGAACGTTATAAGGCTAGAAAATTTAATTAATAAACGTAAACGACATCACTTGTTTTGCGCGAATTGTCGTCGCACTGAACGACACTTTACGCACTCATTAACGATAACCCGAAAACGGTTTAATGGAGAATCGTCGAGAATCAACCGGTGTGTCGCCAGTGACCACCGATTTTCGGAATTAAACGGACTGACCGACGGAAAATATCACGATTACCAACTCGCTAGTAACGTATATCTTATATACGGCGTGGTTACCTCGATCACAGTATAAATTCAGTAACCACAGTCCAGGGTTGTATAAGCCGTATTGGTATACGATTTATCTATTCGTAAATGGCGGGCATTAAATATAACCAAGGTATGTTTTCCCTCGTTGGTCTTATATAGGAAAACGCGGTCGTTGCCACTTGTCGACCGGCATTTTTCTTCATGCCCGTCGTGTCTTGATCAGTTGTTTATTTTCGTTGTCGTCCATGAGGTTGTAATATTTAGTTAATGTGCAGCAGGACGAAATTCCAGTGGAACGCGTCCTGTGCGCAGATTTGCGAGCCTCATCGTTTCCGGTCCGACGATACGCGTCACTTGTTTTCCGAGCATTACGAGCCGAGGGCGGTGCGTCAAGGTAAAACGCACAACATAACCTAACCATGTCACCTATATATTATTCACAAGTTCCTTATTCAGATTCATACGTTATACGCGTGACAATTTTTGGCGTCATTTAAAATCGTTGTGTTTTTATATTAGAAGATTGATATATACCCAAATGAGTTTGTAAAATTCGAGTATATAACCCTTGGTAAGATAGTCGTGTTATGTGCATAGTCCATCGATTTCCAATAGGTATGTAACATGGGTGGCTAACACGAATATGTTTGCGACCCACATAAATAAATACAATGATATCAAGAGCCAAAACGTTTAAAAATACATTTTATAGTTTAAAAAAAAAAAATTAATTCATAATAATAAGTAAATTTTGATTTTTGTTAATAAGACGCGAGCCGCAAGTTGGATATAGTTGGGTATAGTTATACCATAAAAAGTATAACTGAATCATAAATAGAGGGAGTGAGTTTTTCTTAAAAATTACTCGGTTACGTATATCCATAAAAAAAAGTATTTATATCGGAACCTTGATTTAGTAGGTACGTGAAGAAATAAGTCATACCTATAATAAAAACCACAGTGACTTCTTACATTTACTCACCAGCCTATATCGTTACCGTAAAACCACAATAATTTGCAACGCCAATGTTCAATATAGCAATATAGTATAGATATAACTGCATTACTAGCACGTAGTTTGGTGTAAGTACGTAACATTTTATCAATGAAGTTATAGTGCATTATTGTTTTTATTGATCGTTAACATCTGCAATTGCGGGTATACGTGCTTATAATATAATTATTAAATATACAACATACATTACATTGTATTTATAACCAATGATGATATACTATTTTACATTATAATATAATAATATAGGTAATAATGTAATATTATATTTGATATTATCATTGATTTTATAATAGACATTTACATGGTGGTACGAAGGTACCTCTATATTGATCAGTCAGTCGGGAGGACACATTCGATTACATTTATATATATATTCAGTATAACAATTTACGTTTTAAGAAATATTATGAAGATATTTAATAAATTTTATATAGATTAATAAAAAAATAATAAAGTTAAAAATCACGGCTAAATAATATTTTATGCAAATATTTTAAATGCTTAGAAGTACCTATAGACGCCTAATATTTATTATGAATTAATTTAAAAATATTTTTCGCTTTCACATTTATTTTAATCAATTTCGATGACCTCTTTATTTTACAATGACCAATATTTATTTCGAAACAACATATTTCTATTGCAGTTGAACTGTTGAAGTAAATGTGTTGATCCAATTTTTAATACCTAAATGTAATATGAATATAATATATCGACTATCGAGTATATTTATATATAGGTATTATAATATTATATGATAGAAGTATGATATTGTGCATTTTTAAGAATTAAATATCGATTATAAAATACCTATTTGGTTGTCACAAAAAAATTACATTAATAAAGTTAAAAAAAAAAAGTATTTCATAAATACCACATCAATGTTTTTTTTCTATTTACTGCATTAAATGCTACTTTGAATTTTGATATATATGTCAAATTTTTAAGTAGATATAATAGTTATAACTTAACATGATCATTGAACATAAAAAATGTATGTATTCACTTTCTCTTTTTTGGATTTTGTTATTGTCATTACTATATTATGTAGGTATTATATTAAATATATATAGCAGGGAGTTTGTTATGCATAAAAACGTAAATTACAATTATACGTTCTAATATTTACGGTAAGTCGATAACTGTCAGTACTGTCAATTATCAAGTATTAATATTTCAAAATAATACAGAATTATATATTTTTTATATTATATTTCTTATTTTACCACTGTTTGTAGCAAAATTATATTTTCTATCACAAAATTATTTTTTAATTATAACTATTTCTAACTAGAAAATTAATTTATTCTTATTTAAACTAAACACGTTGTACATTTTTAAAAATATGTATTGATTTTTTATTTTAAAGTCTTATAATCAATTTTATAAAATGTAATTATTGTTTCCTATCATCATTAGTATCATATTATATAATGGTCATGTCTTACAATAATACATTTTAAGCATACTACGATTATTACAATAACTTCGTTCCTCCACCTGTTATGGCCCGATGAGATTGTTCTTTATAAATCCAATTTAGGAAGATATGACTGACTGATATGGGATAGCGTGTGTATATTAGGTATTGCTACCCTTCGCTTTGGAATAATATGAGGCTAGAACTGCAGGGGTGATGTAACTGGATCAGAAAGGGAGAGAGGGCTAATGAAGCGTCTGCGGCCGCTTGATTGCACCGTATTTACTGGTCAGCAGTTGAGTTTTCTTTTCACCTAAACACCCGATACCAACATTTCAAACCTTAAAATAAAACGATATTCTAGGAATGATGATAGAAAACACTTTAATTGATACAACAATTATGCAATTATAAATTATAAAATCAAACACATTTTGTATGAATTCGTTTTGTTTGTATATACAAACTTAAATTTTCAATTGCGTAATTGCTATACCTATATATTTTTATTGTACTTATATAAAAGTGTATTTTGTTTAACGTACATATTTATATATTATATTATATATATATATTTTTTTTTGTATAAATGTATAATTGCAATCGAATTTATTAATTTTTAAATAAACTTTATCATTCAAGTTTAGAATTTCCTTCGTAACATTTATTTAGTATTTCTGAATTATATTTAGATGATGTTTATTGATTTGGAAATAAATAATATGCCGAAGTTTTTCATGAAACGTAAGTTCACCCCCGGGAAGAGTTTTGGTCTTCATATAATCAGTGGTCACGTCTCAGAGTCCATGCAAAGAAAATCAAGATTTTGACCCCTTTTGACCCAACAGACACATATCAACCCTCCGGAGTCCTTTTATGCGGAAACAATGTCTGAATGAAATGCCAAAATAATGTTTTTTCCTCTTTTTTTATCCATCCCCTATTCACGCCTCTGAGTTACAGTAATTTTTCTCCTCCAATGCATATGATACATGTGTCGATATATACGCATATATTGTATATCTATTTATAGATTATACATTATATACATATATATATATATATATATAATGTACAATACTTACTACACTAAACAAAATTCATCTCAAATGGAACAATAATATTAACTTCTACGCGTATGGCATCTTAAGTATCCAAGGTCTTCAATATAGCAAGTCTTTAAACATTAAACTATACTATATTATGCTATATTGTTACTACTCAGTACTTGCTGCAGACTTATAGATACTATTTTATATACCACTTAACACACAAATAGAAAATGTTAGTTAAAATTTATTTTATATCTTATGATTTCTGACACAACGAATCCTTATCATAGATGGAGATATTAACAAACATTAGGATATGCTTAAATATTCGATAGCATAAAGAACCATAATGACTCTACCTTCACACCATCAACAAATTTACGAGTGCAGCAAACATTTTTTTTAAATAATTACACTAAATACTTAACTAGCTGATAATTTAAAACAAATATTATAAAACATTAATTTTAATATAAAAATTAATACCAATAAAATGGCTTTTTATCAAATGTATAATTTATGTTATTATATTATAACATTATACACTTAACCACTGTTTTATTAAGATAATATTTATTTTAGATTTTAAGCGGATTTATGAATGTATTGATTTTACAATGATGATGTATACATTTTTTTTGAGTCTATATGAATGATATATAGAAGAAAAAATTCTTCCAACTTCAATTTTGAGAGTTATGGTTACTGATAGAAAATTGAATCAGATTGGTACTTTTAAGAGGTCAAAATTGAATATTCTTAGTATTTTTTAAAACAATCTGGAAAACCAAAATTATTTCTACATGTTATATGCAAACCATCAGTAATAACTAATAATGATTTAATATCTCTATAATTTATATTTTTATAGGTACCTATTTTAGGGAATGGATTTATTATAAATTGTCCAATAACGTATAATACAATGTTATATTGTTGAAGGACTTTATATGCTCGGATTACGTTTTACTATAGACCTCTCCATATTTTATAAATACAATCTGTTTTGACAGATTTAGATAAAGTTGATTCTATTAGAGATAGGTCTTTCGTAAAGAAATGTAGCTAGGTACCACTATTACCGCTAATCTTATTAGACAAATGCAGGTCACAGTAGTATTTTGACGTGGGCATTTTGCAGAAATACTTCAGACAGAAAATATCACGGACCCGGGCTTAGGCAAATGTGGTTGGTCATAATGGCCTCATTTGTCAGCCTTAAGGACTATATATAGGCTTATTCTTTTTTCTCATCGTCGTCATGAATATCGTCCCTTAACGTCGTTGCCGCCTTTTTAAGTTACATTATGTATGCTCCCAATGCATTTAAAGGACTTCACGTACTGCGTAGCAAATAAATTGGTGATAAACTTGCTATAAAACTATATCATCTAATAATATTTTACTGTTATTATTTTTTTAGACAGTTACATTAATTTACCTAGTTTTTAATAATCTTCTTATAGGTCTTTTGTTAAATGATTACCGGTTAACAAGATTTGATTAAAGGTAGGTCCTGTGTACTACAGTGCGATTCTTTTATTTCACAACACTCACTATTTCGTAATTATTTACTTTTCATTATTTACTTTTTTGAAAATATTTTTTACATGGTTGAAAGTTGTTACAAAACAATATTTTTTTTTAAAAAATATATCGGGTTTTTAAAATATTTTTTGAGTTTTTTACTTTTTTAAATGAAAATATACAGTTTTAATTTCACATTTCAAAGCAGAATATTTATCTGAGTATTTTTATGCATAAAAATTGAATTTAGAACTAGCAGTTTATGAGTTATAACTTATAAGTTTATAACTCTTTAAAATTTTTATGGGCAGAGTAACCTCGCATACCATCTCCATTCAGCTCATCTATACTTTAAATATACCTATAACTCTTAAACTACTCGTCTAAAATTTGATCTTTATTCATTTAAATACTCAGAAAAATATTTTGCTTATAAAATTATAAGGATAAAAAATATTAAAAACCATAATTTTTTTATAAAATATTATTTTGTAACGACTCGGAATTATGAAAAAAAAAATATTCTCAAAAAAGTCAATGCCTTGCGAATTATGAATGTGGCGTGATAAAAGAATCTCCTAGTATTCTATTCCAATAAACGTCAACAATATTTAATATAATATTATCATTATACATGAAAATAAATAATATTGTAATAATAGTATTGACCCAAAACTAACTATCCGATAACGCATATATACGACAGCTTAGGACCAGATTTTCCAACACCAAACATATTCTCCTTTCTTCAGTAGACAGGATTGGATAAACTAATATAATTATCGTTACTAATATATTTTATAAATTCTAATCATGCATTGTTACGTATATTTGTTGTTAACCAAAAAATAAAAATCGTCTTATACCCTAAAAATGTAACACCTAATATAAAGTATTATAAATGAAAAAAAAAATGTAGTTATCTCCCAATGGCCACAATGTCGAGAGTTGTTTTAAATAAAAAAAAACTATTGTTGATAGGTTTATGTAGTAAATAGAAATCCATTGTATCGAAAAGTAAATTCCTATAACAAATAAAATAGGTACTGTCTTTCAAAGTTTGAACCGCACAAAGTTATACAAAAACAGTAAATAGTTGTAACATGCTCTGTTAATAATTTATTATAGTATTATTATTTATTATTGATTATAAATATAAAATAGATATCTATTAGTATTTATAATCAATGATATTATTATTGCATGAGCAATATTATTATAGAAATAAAGCTAGTCCTGTCACGTTATTTTATAAAAATAAAAGACTTACATTTTTATGCAATTAAATTCATCAGTGTAATAATTATTTATTGCTATAGTTAATATTGTGATTTGGTATCATAACACTTATTATGATGCTATAATATTATATGAAGCTAATATATATTATATAATTCCTGCTGGCTACCATAGTGTATATAGGTATATACGCAAAGTCAATTTTGGCACATTATCACCGGCGTGTGCTATATAAATATATCAGCTATATAGCTGGTACAATAATACGATCATCATAATAATTTACTCGTATATAATATAAACACATTTTTGTTTTTAATGTCGAACTCTGCTCATTACAAATTCCACGTGACGAACGACGATTGTTCGTCGGTAGATCACGTCGATCGGGTCCCATAAATAATAATAATATAAATATTCCATTATGTTTTAGCAGCTCACTGCTGCAGGAACAGATAGGACTGTGACGGAATGTCGAGCCGGCCATTTGCCAAACACCAATGTCGGTGGCGGTGGCGGAGGTCCGCAAGCGAGTAACGTCCTGAATATTGATTTGGGTAGAGACCCCCTTTATACACGCGACCCCCTCCGCTTTGTAGGTATATATAAATGTATACAGGGCACTCGCAATTTTACGAGAACGATATCCAGACCGTCACGGTAGCCGTATGGGTATTTCTGAAAATATATATTATCTCTTACGCCCGTATAGCGCGCGGTTTCATCTGGCTTTTTTTTTTTTTTTTTACTCGATCTGACCCAGTTTGAAAGATTTGCCGATCGAATTGATATTAAGCATGTGCGTCACCGAAATAATATGCGGTATTGTGTACACAACATTATGTGCACATTAATTAATTTAATTCGTTATAATATCGTGCAGTGTAGGTACACTGCTGCAATGCACGGAATGGAAGTCAAGTTTCGAAAATGCACTCTCGTGACACGTTTAGCCCATTAAAAATTATTGGACGTGATTTGAAGGTATAATAATACCATCATTCGCTAGCCGGCAGTTATTATATTTTCAACCCCACGACGACTTAGTTTCAATTCTTTTATATAGACAATTACGTTTGTAATATTTAACCCTTTAAAGAGTGAATATGTTTTGGTGTCGATTACCCAGAGAGTGAATTGTTTTTATAAAAATTTTGGTATTTTGCTTAAAGTAAAGACGTCATTTGACGTTTTAGATATTTGTATTAAAATAGTATTAACGTCCTAAGGTTTTTTTAATGTATATTCTCTTTTTTTATCGTTTTCGATTGTAATTTTTAAAAAAAAATGGTATACCTACCTATATGAAAAACTATATTTTTCACTGTACTAATCCTTATTCTTTGAATAAGAATAAAACGTATTTAATAAATTCAATTTAGTAAAAAATATAAATATCTTTTTGAAAAAGAAAATTTAATAAACTCAAATAAAAATAGTCAACCTTTTTTAACATTAAAATACAATATTTTTCACTGTTCGAAACATAATTAATCAAATTATAATATCATTGTTTTGAAATATATTGTGATAAAGTAAATTAAATGGTTTAGCGGTGTTTAAATGGTAGATCGACAGCTTCAGTCTTATTCGATGTGAAAAACAACAACGTAATTATATAATATATACACAATATAGGCAAAAACAATACACATCATGAACCCCTTAAATTAGTTTTTATTTTATTATAAAGTGAACACTATCAATTATATTATTGTCTTTGATTTTCATAGCAAATAGATGGCAGTACATATTTTATTATCACGTAGATATTGATAATATCAACAAAGTTTTCTTAAAAATTCATTAAAAACAGAGATAACGGAAAAACGTCAATTGACGTCTTTACTTTAAAGAGTATTCGCTGCAGCTTCAATATGATTTGACATTAATTTATAAATGTCTATATATTGAGTTATTGAGTTGGGTTTCGTATATATTTATAATATTAAAATCATAGATAATAATACAATTATTGTGACAGTATTGGTGTATTTTAAATGGGTCGTGTTGTACCACAAAATGAACGTAGCGAAATAGATTTTTTTAACTGGTTAGTAGATGACCTTTACACGTTTCTTGGTGGTTTATGAAATGAAAAAAATATATAAATTAATATTTATTCTATTTAAAAATGAATAGATGATTCACTGAAGAGTGACAAATAACGGTGAAAATATATAAGAATGTTTTATGTAGGTATGTTTGAAAAACATAGAATTTTAAATATTCGATTCTATACATATAAATACATTTTTCCTATACTTTTCAAAGACAATAATCGTAATACAATTTTTTTTTTCAGAAACTAATTTTTTTAGGTGTCTTTACTTCATCACTTAATAATCTATTTGAAAATGTATTTTCTCAAGTATTCTTATAGGTATGTATACTTATATACCGCAGATACAGATATATTTTAGTATAATAATAATTATGTAGTATATATGTAATATTTATATACTATATATAATTTATATACTATATGTATAGGCTGTATAGTATATATAATCTATACACATTTATATAGATATTTAAATACAAAATTGTAAATAAAGATTATTACTAGGTGTATAATTAATATTAATTATATTTCTATATGAGTACACAACTTTATGCATCATATGTTGTGATTATCGATTGATTGATGCCGCCACATGTATTTTTATATTTAGACTGCATATAATATATATATCAGTATACTTTGGCATTTAATGCGATCCGTATAACTTGTATCTAATGTAGGTAAATATATTATAGACTATTTATTCATTGTACCTTCACATTTATAGTTGTGCAGAGTGTATTAATTATTAGTGTACCTTAAACTTTTAAGTATTTTTTTTTTTTTTTTAATTTGTATCAGTTGACTATAAATTTCTGCAGAAGAAGCTTCGGTGATGATTTTATTTAAAGAATTGAATATTACAATATCTTTACAAGTGATATAGGTACCTATGGGCATTTTATATACCTCAATTGTGCATTTCTTATAATTTGTATACCCAGTCTGCTAGCTGTAAATACCCATGTATAATACATCACTATGTAAAGTCGCAGCTCTGTTTTCTTATTCTTCGGCCACGTGAACGCATATTATATGTATGTCAGTATATAAATTTTATTTCATCAGCAATCATCACTCAGAGATATATACAATTTCTACTTGCATACAAGTTATATAAATATTTAACAACGCATTGCCATTTATATTTTACACGTCCTGTAAAAAGTATTGTTAGGTACCTACTGCTATATAAACTGGACCACTGCGCCGAAACAATAATAATCAAAAATACCTATATAGATCGATAAATTGAGTATATACCAACCCATGTAGGGACACAATGACACGCGGTATATAGGTATATATATATAGGTAGGTACTACACATCACACGCACGGCAGTCTACAATAATAATAAGGAAAATCAGCATCGGAAACGGGGCGAGAAAATGGATCGTGCCGAGGTTCTAAAACCCACAAGATTCTGCTGCAGCTTTGGGGAAGAGCGCCACGCGCACCCACACACACACCCACACGCACGCACACAAAAACACACCCACTCACCGTATATTGATGTACCTGCCTACATATATATATATATACACACAACCATATAGGTATTCGGCGTTAGGGGCGAGGGGGAGACGCACGTGACGGCCGTTTCCGTCGTTAATGAATATAGTTCGGCAAAACGGTATAGCATAATATAATATGCGCGCCGTATACGGTGTAACAAAAATAGTAACAGGTAAGCGGCGGCGGCGGTGACGTGACGTTCGCGCGCGCGTACGTGGGTGGAGCGTGTGGAGGACCAATGGTGTACGTGCCTGGGCGTGTCCGGCGAAGAGCGCGCGCGCTCCGCCGCCGTCTGCAGCGTCTCGGTTGTGTCGCGCCGCGTCGAACCCTCCGCGCGCCGGCACGAACGACCGACGTCGTCTCAGTGCGGACCGCAACCAGCCCGTCCCGGTCGTGTCGTCTTGGATTTTCTCGAAACGGCGCGCCCGCGCTCATATTACTATAGGTACCGCCGATATACGGCGCGCGACTGCTGTTGTACCGTAACACCTCTCTACCATATTACGCAACACGCATATAATAATATTATACGTTTATAATATATACGCGTCGTTCGTTTTCGCGTGTTACACACACGTCGTCGAATTTTTACGTACCGCCTAACGATAATATTTTATATCGCGAGAATAACGGCGCGCCATGAGGATCTTGAGTGGAAAAACGATACGCTTTTCATTCGTCCGGCTTTGATTTCGTCCGCGTCTGCCGTACATTCTCAATATTACCTATTTATAAGTCATACGTCACGCGTGCACGCATATATCGTCCTATATGTTGTATAGATCGTTTGGCAGTGCCGTCGTGTGTGTTTTTCCGTCGTCGTCGATTAATATTTATACGCCTATAAATTACGTTCGCGCGATGCGCTGCCGTAGCTAACATTCGACGCGCGCTCACGTACGCTGGATTTTTCACACGCGCACATCATGCTGCCGTACCAGGCGATGGCCATGGACTACGCGTCCGCGTCGTTCCAGCGACATCCGGCCGCGGCCAACGTGGGACACCATCACCACGCGGCCGGCGGGCCCGGCGGCGGTGGCCCCGGTTCGGCCGCCGCCGCGTTCAGCCCGTCGTGGTTCGTGCCGGCCGACTTGTGCATGCCGTTCGCCAAACAAAACCAGCCGCTCGTCGAACCGGGGTCAGTCTTATTAAATACTTACAATATTATAATGCATTGTTTTCGTTATTTTTGGTTTTATTGCAATTTCTAATAAGTTTATTTAGGTAAAGAGGTACCTATTACGATTACCGCGTATTATTTACCTATATAAATATATATATATATATGACTATAGGTATTTATCGATCACTATGGTTTATTATATTACGCACTATTACTATATATGTGTGTGTGTGTGTATTATAATATAACTTTAAAATCTAAAATAAACGTTTCACAAAAATTTATTTTTCCCTGACCATACACTTATATAGGTACTAGCCATAGCCGTAATAGGTGTATTGTGAATTAGACATTAATTAATATTGTCTAGTTGTATTTACATTCGATTTTTTATTTTTATAAATATTTTTTATTATATAGTTTAACGTTATATACCAACATAAAATTCAAATAATATATATTGATAGCTGGTTTTTATAATATAATATGTCATCTACGCGGTAACATCATACAATGAACATTATAACTATATAAGGTAATCAATGCTATGAAATAACTAATATTTTATAGTTCATATTTTTGGCGCATTATAATGCCATATATAGTGTGCTGAAAAAGTACAAATAGGAAATTTAAAAATCACCTATACTCGAGTATGAAGTATAGCTCACTGTAATATCATAGAATTTGTAAACTGATCACATACGAAAAATTATTCTTACTTTAAATTTTCCAAACTCGTAAAGGTTTTAACACGATGAAAATAAAAAACAAAATTAGTTAGGAACCTAAAACTTATAAGTATACCATAAAATGTGTCCGACTTACAGTATAAAAAGGTATGGGTTACCTACCTATACCTACTGCATACAGCTTTTTGAGCTTTTCCGCAATGCAAGCCAAACACATTGTAAAACCAATAGGTCCTCTTCTTCACTATATATCTATATTTTGAATTTTAATACGCAACTATAAAACGATATCTATAGCTGTCTGAGGAGGAATCATTCGATACCGTCAAAACTTTCAAATAAAGAATAGTTAAATATAATTTCATTATATATATATATGTGTGTGTATACAGATCTCGTAAAACACTTATAATACCTAAGCTTTCCATTTGACAAACAATCAGTTAAATAGTTATTAACATGTTTAAAAATCTGTAATTTGTTATTAGTTATTAGAAAATATGTTTTATTGTCTGTGATTCGTGAATATTTTGTTTAGCCGTTAGCACTTTGGTTTTAATTAAAATATGTAAGTACGTCAGCGTCCACGAGTTTGACTGCATACACATAGCATTCAATTTTACGTTTGACAATACTTCGTCAGTCTTAACTCTCCATATTATATATTTCACTTATTGTAAGCGTATGTGGTGCCACACTGTTATATCATTTATATTTTCTCGGAAAAAATGTATACTACACATAATATGTATTATTAAGTGTAATATATACGTATATTATATAGCAGGCTTTTGAGGTATATATATATATATATATATACGATAGGAATGATCCTCATCGATCCGAGTTCTTTGATTTGCCTTCATCCGTGCAATACACCTATAATATCTCTTGGTATAAGACGTAGCATCTGTATCATAAAAACGGACGGATGAGATTAAACTAGTGCGTTTTTTTTTTTTTAAGAGCGATAAGAAATCATTTATTTATTACTTGCCGCCACGGCAATCGCGCGGTTATCTGTAACGATTCAAATTTTATACTGGAAAAGCCAAGATAAGACGCGTGCCGAAAACGCATTCGGAATTATTCCTGAACACAGCAACCACGGTTGTCATTGTTAACGTTAATTGGATGCGGGTGGCCTCCGGACGGCCATGTACTTTTCATTAGCGCCCATCCGACGACTGTTGTACCTATACCTATACCTATACGTTTCACGGTCTCGACAATAATAACTGCTGCTACTGATCATCGTCTCCCCGAGTTCTGTTAATGTCTCAGAATGACTTTGCTCGTTTGTTTGTTGTTGTTTATAGCCTGCATACAGAGCTGCTGTAGATTCATCAAAACTATTATACCTTACTATTATTATTTTTTTTTTTTTTTAAGATTCCTTTCATAAATCCAATAATCGTTTATAATAACTATAACTATTCTCGCCCCCCCCCCCCCCGAGCGTACGTGCACCGTCCGTATAGTATAACAAGTGTTTATACTAATCGCCAATGGTGCAGAACGGGTGCATCCCAGGGTCGCCACAAAATATTAATAAAATATGTGTATGGTATATTCTTATGTCATCAGATAATCGTCCCACGATTTGGTTATCTTTTTATTTGATCTTTTGTTCTATTCGGAAAATCAGAAATATCGTGTCATTTGGGTGTGAAACTGTATTTAAAAGGAACATATTGTTATATATAGATACTTAATCGAAAAACTTAATTATATTATGTAATTTTCTTTTTGTATGTGGTAGCAGACGATTGTCGGATAACCGCTGCAATTGACGCCCCCAGAGAACTTTTTTGTCGTCCCTAATCGAATTTATTTTCCATTCGTGAGAACATTTTTATACACATGATTTTTTTCATAAAATATAATTATTTTAAACAGACATAATATTATGAAATTACCGGTAATCTCGTTTAAGTTCCTT